>VDFB02000017.1:97135408-97196480 GCA_007258455.2 Sequoia sempervirens | reverse complement strand
ATCCTCTACCCTATAAATGTACCATCTAAAACTTAAAAAAGCCAAATTTATCATAACGCGAGCGCGTTATTAACCAGTAGAGATATGTTCATTTAGGATTAAATAACGTGCTCGCATTATAACGAGAACGCGTTATTTATTGCACTAAAACTGGATTCGTGCCTTTTTAAAACTAGATTCGTGCCTTTTTTTTAAAAAGAAATAATGTGAACGCGTTATAACGTGAACGCGTTATGGCTTGTTTTTTTCTTTTTTGGCCACAAAAGTGTGACCATCTTGGTGCACTTACCCATACATCAGATCAAATTGTTTATCTATCATATATGATATATTTGGAATTTATATTTTTATATTGTGTTGTGTTTACTCATGCTATAATTGACAATGATTGTTGTTGTTAATTTGTTTAACTTATATGCTTCATAAAGGTTGTCAAGGCATTAATGGCCGACTTCCACATGGACTGAAAAGTTATCCTAGACAATATAGTAGGTTGCCCTACTATGAGTAGTTACAAATTGTGCATTTGGGAGATAGAGAAGAGGGTGATATAGACAGATAGAGGGGGATGGTGAAAGAGATAGAGAGATCGTGATAGAGGTAGATAAATATATGGATAGAAAGAGATAGAGAGAGGATTGAGAAGGAGATAAAAAGAGAAATAGAGATAGAGATATAGAGTAGGAGAGATGGAGCTAGGGAGAGATGGAGTTAATAACAAAGAAAGGGGGGAGAGGGAAAAATAGCTCAATATATAGAGGGGGGAAGAGGGAGTGACATAGATAGTAGGAGATATAGAGAGATAGAGATAGAGATATATGGGAAGAGAAAGAGAGATGGAGATATATGGGAAGAGAAAGGAAGATAGGTGGAGATAGAGAGTTGTTGGATAGGGGGGAAGGGTGGGACTAGAGATGGTGAGAGATAGAGAGGGGGAGATAGAGAGGGGGAGGGAAAGAAAGGGATATAGATAAGTAGAGGAGGAGAGATAGAGAAGAGGGGGAGAGATAGAGAAGAGGGTTTAGGGTTTAGGGAGATAGAGAGCAACGAGGAGAGATATATCAATCAAACTCCCTATATCACTATCTATTCATCCTTATCTCTTTATCTCTCTACGATCTTTCTCTATCTCTTTGTCTCCCTTTCTATTTGTATGTTTCTCATTATCTCCCTCTCTCTCTATATTTTCTTCCCTATATTTATGTTTGTCTCCTTAAGTGTGCAACAGGTACATTGAAGAGGTCTTAAAGGAGAATTATCATATCTTTAATCAAATGGCATGCTACCTTGAGCATAACTCTCGAAGGACACATGCCATCCTTGGATTGTTGACATGAAACAACCAATCAAAATTTAGTTTCTCTTTTCCCTTTCTCTCTTTTCCTTTGTATCTCTTATATTTCCATCTCTAAGCTCTCTCTCTCTCTCCCTATCTATCTAATTTCATCTCTTTCTCTCATTCTCTATCTTTTTAGTTTCTATATCTCTTTCTATTAGCTAATAGGCTACATATATTGTGAGATTTAAGCTTGAAACAAATCTCATGCCTGAAAACCACTATTGTGTCGTTGTCTTTATATAGAGATGGGGAGATACAGAGGGAGAGGGAGACAAAGGGATATAGATAGGTAGAGGAGGAGAGATAGAGAAAAGGGGGAGAGATAGAGGGGGATGGTGAAAGAGATAGAGAGATTGTGATAGAGAGTCGATGGATGGGGGGGATAGGGAGGGACTAGAGATGGTGAGAGATAGAGAGGGGGAGGGAGAGAAAGGGATATAGATAGGTAGAGGAGGAGAGATAGAGAAGAGGGGGAGAGATAGAGAAGAGGGTTTAGGGTTTAGGGAGATAGAGAGCAACATGGAGAGATATATCAATCATGCTCCCTATATCTCTATCTATTCATCCTTATCTCTTTATCTCTCTACCTATCTCTATCTCTTTGTCTCCCTTTCTATTTGTATGTTTCTCATTATCTCCCTCTCTCTCTATATTTTTTTCCCTATATTTATCTTTGTCTCCTTAAGTGTGCAATGGGTACATTGAAGAAGTCTTAAAGGAGAATTATCATATCTTTAATCAAATGGCATGCTACCTTGAGCATAACTCCCCAAGGACACATGCCATCTTTGGATTTTTGACATGAAACAACCAATTAAAATTTAGTTTCTCTTTTCCCTCTCTCTCTTTTCCTTTGTATCTCTTATATTTCTCTCTCTCATGCTCTCTCTCTCTCTCTCTCTCTCAGCTCTCTCCCTCCCTATCTATCTAAGTTCATATCTTTCTCTCATTCTCTATCTTTTTAGTTTCTATATCTCTTTCTATTAGCTAATAGGCTACATATATTGTGAGATTTGAGCTTGAAACAAATCTCATTCCTAGAAACCACTATTGTGTCGTTGGAAAACAAGTTTCAATTGCCATTTAATGGTAAACCAACTGTAGTGTAATGGTAAAATCCTCTAAAATATTAGGTAAAAGCCTATATATACTATTATATAATAATAAATATAATTATATTATATACAATTTAATCTAATATTACTATTATATTAAATATATATTATATTAATTATATTTTACATTGGGATAACACCAAGGAAAATATAGAATATATAATTTCATGAAGAAAGAACATGAATGTCTATTATTAATCAGCAAGAATGAGCTACAAAATATAAATCTAATATAGCTAATATATATTTAACTAATATATACTTAACTATATTGTGGAATATTAAAACCTAGCTAAATGGCGCCATAATTTTTAATTTAATTAACATACTCTAAAACCTAGCTAAATGGCGCCATAATTTTTAATTTAATTAACATACTCTAAAACCTAACGAAACCAGGTTGTAGCTCATCAAATTGGAGAAGTGAAAGGTCAATACCAACGCTAAGGAAGAGTTTGGAGGAGTGAAAACAAGGTCAATTCTAGCACCAAGGAAGAGTTTGGAGTTAAAACAAGGTCAATATTAGCGTCAGCGAAGAGCAGAGGAGTGAAAACAAGGTTAAAACTATTGCTGAGGAAGAGTTGGGAGGAGTGAAAATAAGGTCAATACCAGTGTCGAGGATGAGGATGAGGGCACTCAGGGAAAATCGACGACCAAGGGACAATGAGTACTATAAGTTTGGCACCCCCATTCTCTTTAACTTGTAATTTTCATGCCTAGTTTCCAAAGATCTTCTCGTACATTGGCACCCCCAAAGGTCTAGGATTTCATCACACATAGCCTTCATCGCATGATTATGAAGAAATTGCAGACTTAGTCCAAGTATATGCTAGGCTAATCTAGATCTAATGAATGGAAATAGAGGCATACAATTCTTCTTTAATACCTCCACCACAAACATATGCAAGGAAAGGTCTCCTCCCTTCTTGGTAGTGATAACCTCCTCCACACACAACCCTTAAAAATTATGAATATAGGAATATAATCTTTGAAGAACTCAAAGTTGATTCTCTCTTACCTGATGCAATTAGTCATTTTATCCTTAGAAACATTTATAGTGATTACTAGAGGCACAAAGACCAATTCTTCATAATAGAAGAATTTTATCATACTTTTCCAATGATGGCATTATGAGAAAACCTTAGGTTAAATGAATAATTCCTAGCTAAGTTCTTTAAATCATGTACAACTATATAAGAGAAGACCACTGCTATGTGTACTTGGATACCATGGATAAAGGCTCTTTGGGCTCTTTCATCAATCAAGGTATTGTTAAATTTTAACACCTAAAAGTGAGAATGAAGAATCTTTCCTAGGATGGTGGCCATCCCATTATAGCTCTTAGATTTATTAGAGATATTTTTTTTTTGAAGTAGAGATTGGACCATCAAATATTGTCACCATGACTCTACCAATATATCCATCAAATTGACAAACCCTGACTTAACAACCACAAATTCATAAGAAAATTGCCCCTGTTAGCCCTAGGGCATTAATTCAATGCCAAGTTTATTGCTTTAATAGACCCCTAAATGCAATGAAACTCTATCAAACCATGTTACACACCAATCCACCGAGTTACAGTTCCAAGACAGTGGGTGGATTGGTGGATGTCATTTATATTTAGTCCTTGTATTTGATTGTTTTCTCCCACAAGACAGTGATCTTAGAGCATATCAAGCTTGTACGAACACATATATTTATCTACAACAATGATCTTAGAGCATTTCAAGCTTGTACGGATCCATACAACACAAAAAAGCTTCAAAAAATAGTAAAAACACAGAAAATTGCTTCAAGAACGTAGTATTTGATATGAAATTTTGGTATCAACAATTGCAATGGGATGGGAATACAATATGATAGAAGTGGGATAAGAAATGAATTGTTTGAAGCATCAAACCAATATGAAAAGATGAAGAAAGTGCTAACCCCTTAAATTGAAAAAGTTTCTTTTAACTTTAAGTTTGTTGGGTAGCCAATTCTTTTAAGTTATCAAATCCTACCATCATACATAATGAAAATGTTGTTGTTTCAAATGGCTATGAGCACTAACCCTCACTATTTGAATATGTTGAAACCTTGTCATAGAGAACTAGAACATTGATGCAACCACTCATTCTACCTTAAAACATACCGAAAGTCTCCTAGCAATTAGACATAGGAAGATTTAAGATGACTTAAACAATTTTTATTGCCAAAGCATAAACTTATGATGACTTAACCAGACCTAGTACACACTCCCTCCCCATTAACCACTTAGACATATGGAAATTAAATGTAAATTTTCTGCTATTTTTAGTCATGTAGGTGTCCAATAAACCACTTGGTGGTGTTTCCCTTCAAGTTTATTTACTTGAATGAAGAGCGAAAGACTTTTGATTATAATTAAAAAATACATTTGAGGCCTTGGTTGTGTAACTAGTAGACCGTAGTCACATTTAACACTTGTTACAAAGCTTGGGAGTTAAAACATTAAGCAGATTTGATTTGTGATGGACACATTTGGACGGTAGTAACAATAACTTGCAATCTATCAAGACTTGATTACCTTATAACCTGCCAAATTCTAGCGATGAAATGATAGATTTATCATAAGGTCACCTTGGGATCACATCACCATGAAAGAAATTCATCCAACATCCTTATGAGCGCAGGTACCACCAAATAGGTATTTTTTAGATATGTCTTCCTCGAGTGAGGGATATTCAAGAAGAGAAGAGGAAAGCGAGACATGTAGTAGGTCTAAAAGAGTGAGATCAACTAGAGGTCAAGAGATTAGAAGAAAATTTCGTAAACGCATGGAATTTTTTCTTGCTGAAGGGGGGTCATGTTCTTATGATGATGAGAGCATAGGTGACATCGAGGTGCCCTTGAGGTACAAACATCTATGGAAACAATGGGTACCCAAGGAACTTCCTCCAATAAACACTAATTTTTGTGTTAATGAGAGGATATATCACATAGCACCATCATCATTACATGGTTTGGGCTTATTTTGCATGGACGACATAAAGGTCTGTTATGAAAAAGTTACTAAATTGATGGAGTATGTCAGACCCTATTATAGTTACAAAGATTAGATGTAGCTGGTTCGATATACACGAAGTATGCATAGGTATGCACTGTCAACAAATTATATACAGCTAAAAGATAAGGATCAAAATAAAGGAGTGGCTATGTACATTGACGAAAGGCCAAAAACATTAGGGAATATTGCAGGGTTTATAAATAGTACATGACCTGGGTCAAAAAATAAGCAACCCAATTGCATATTCGAGGCGCACAAGGGAAACTATGTATTCATATGTGTGATAAAATCAATAACTGTAGGGGAAGAGTTGCTAATCGATTACAATTTCAATCGCTTAGTTACAAACACAGTTACTATGGGGGTGGTACGCACTATGTACCATTTTACCCAACCTCTAATTAATGACTCCAATATACCATTTTATTCTTATGTTTTTTTTCGTAAGTCTATTGGTTTCATTTCGGTAATGCTTTTTATATTTAATTTTTGTCACAGTGGAACATTGATCATACGGGGAAGGATCCGACCCAGAGCATAGATCACAATGCATCTTTAGCCGCTTCTACCTGACAGGTTTACCTCATTGTAATTATACAAATTAGATACGAGCAAAATGTTTTATTTTTATGTTTTTTTCATAAGTTCCTTGGGTTAATTTCGATAATGTTTTTAATATTCTTGATGTAGTCGACTGATCGGGGAAAGGAACTAGCAGTAGAGGAGAACATCCATAGGGAGGTGCAGTCAATATTATGTGATGATGACATCGCATATTCAACAAGCCCTCTTGATATGTTAAGGAAGACCCAAAAAAAATGCAATTAAGAAATCCTTAAGTTGATATTCATAGTGCCTCAAACAAATGAGATAAGAGAGAGGGTTAAAATATTGACTGAGAGAGCATAAAACTTGCAAGTAAGCTGTCATGAGGTCTTTAATTATAACATAAGTTCATTCATGTTTTTATATTTTGTACTCTTTTATGTCATGAACTAAAATATGTGTTGTTTTTACAAGATTATTTGCATCCTCATGATGCTGCTATCCATGATCAGGGTATTGCAAGTCCTGCCCGAGGAGTAGGGGTTGGTACAAGTGTCGATCCTGATCTTCCTATGCATACATCACATCATCCAAACCCATCATCCATGCCTATATTGTCGTCTCAAATGTCGACAAAACATAGCATGCAGGCATCGGGTAGTGCACCCTCTCATAGTGAACACATGCCAGAATATGCATCATGACATGTACCTGGGGATGTAGAGGCCACAACTAGTACTAGTGATGTTTTAGTAGCATTTCCTAGATCTTCCTATATTACTAGTATGGGAACATTGCTGGTCACATTTTTGGTGACCGAGGATTTCGTTCCCATAAAGATAGAGAAGGTCCCAGGTACTTTAAAATGTTTTAATTATTATTATATATAATCTGTTGGAAAATATGCCTCAATCTCATAGGCTAAAACCTCTGAGAAAGCATGGTCGCTGTGACATTCAAGTTGTCTGGCCAATTGGAAGTTGTAACCTTCTATTTTGCTCATGTCGCCAAGACAATGCTTCTGTCTTGTTGACTGGTGATGTCGCTGTGACTTATGGTCTTCGCTGTAACCTTCTATTGAGTGGAGACCTCTGGCCGACAGTTGGTGGCTATTAGATATCGGTGTGACTCTGGGTGACAAGCGGTGTTGGGGAGAGTCTTGGACAGTCGGTATGTCTCATATTGACAAGGGAAGTCTTGTCGATAGATATACACCTGTGGTCGTCGGTGTAACTCAAGGGTCTCGGTGACGATAGGAAGTCTTGCCGATATCGACATGACCTTCGCTCTGTCTGGCCGATGAAGAAATTGGTATGACTTGTTCCTATCGACATGATCTCTTGGCAACCGAGAGATGTCTCGGTGATAGTGTTAGGGGTCATCGGTGTAACATAAGGTGATCGGTTTGAAGTCTCGGTGAAAGACAAATGTCTTGCCGATTATTAGATGTCTTCGGTGTGACTCTTGGCGAACAGTTGTTTCAGGATAACATGGAACCCTTGGTAAGAAGTCTTGCCGAAGGTTGATTCTCTCACCGACAGTGGAACACATCAATGTGACTTAAAGGCTTCGGTATGAAGTCTTGGCGAAAGCGGTAAGTCTTGCCGATAAGATAGACTCGGGGTGACTTGGAACTTGCGGGATGATGTCTTGGTGAAGGGTGTTTGTCTTGCCGATGGGAATCCTATTGTTGGTATGACTCTTTGACTTTGGTATGACCTCTCACTGATTAGCGATGGTCTGGCCAATGCTTCTTGGATTTTGGCATGACTCTTGGCAATTGATTGGAGATCGGTATAACATGAAGCTCGTTGTGATGTCTTGGCGAAAGACGATAGTCTTGCCGATAGATGGATGCCGATAGGAATACAATGGGTTTTGGTATGACTTGAAGACTCGATGTGATCTCTTGGCGATAGCGATAGTCTCACCGATGAGAATGCTGAGATCAATGTGTCTTGAAGACTTCTATGTAATGTCTGGGCAAAGAGCGATAGTCTTGCCGACTGATGAACTCTTCGGAATACCTTGTGATCTTCGGTGTGAGGTCTTGGCGACATGGAGAAGTCTTAGCGATAGCTCTCTGGACTTGATGTAACCTCTTGCAGATAGTGAAGTCTTGGCGATATCGATAGTCAAGACTTGTCGCATTGGGGAGACATGGTTAGTGTCTCACCGACATGCGACATAAGTTGATCGCTGTTGATCGAGTGAAGACTATCCGACGTGGTATGATGTGGACCAACCCAAGAAGGCAGAACATGATCCATTTGCAACCGTTTCTATGTGGAAGGAAAAATCTACACCAGAGTGGAAACATCTTCATTACGATGATGATGCTGAGTTGGTGATTTGCTTTCTGACTGTTGAGAATGAATGCATATATGTATGCATTGGACGTTCTGGATGGAGTAATAGAGAAGGAAGCTGATAAGCCAAAAAGCTGAAGAGTCGAGAGCCAAAGAGAGAACTATAGAGTAAGGACTGAGTGGCTGGCCAAAAGGCCAAAGCCATGAGGTCAAAGCAGAGGATTGAGAAGCAAAGTCAAGCTGTTGGAATCTCTCGTGATCCTGATTGCTTTGGTTGATCTCTCAGGAATAGTTTGTTACCAGTTGTATCCAGAATGAACAAGATGTAATATCTGAAAGGCTAAGAGCCTGAAACTGTATTGTAACTTCCTGTTGCTGAATAATACAATGGCTCAATCTTTGGAGTGTGGGGTTTTTTATCTGAAAGGATTTTCCCCACGTAAATCTTTGTGTTTTGGTTTTTTGTTTCATCTTTCATGCCTGTTGGTTCATGTAGTAGAATCTATTAATGCTTGCTGTTGAATTTACATGTGTTTCTCTTAGATGGATCAATGTAGGAAATGAACTGTGTCTGTTCTGCATTTGGACATAGTTGTTCATGTCTTTGAGGCAACCTAATTGAAAATGAAAGTTACCGAAGGCACTACTGCATGGAGTTTTCACTAGATGCAATCCTAAATTTCCTTACAAGTGGTATCAGAGCCTTCTTCTGGTTGTTGGTTCTGGATATTTCTCCTGTGAAGATTTCTTAGCTCAAGAGGCTGGAAGAAATCTAGAGGAATGGACTAGTCTATTGATCCTTTGTTGAGTGGAAGCCTTGTGGTATTCTGAGACAACATGCAGCTTGAAGGATGGTCAAGATGGAAAAGGGAGTTGATCATGTTATGATTTGTGTCTCCTGGATAGTAGAGATTTAACCTTGGAGTATGAGGTGGATTTTCTTACTC
Organism: Sequoia sempervirens; assembly: GCA_007258455.2. Lineage (NCBI taxonomy): Eukaryota > Viridiplantae > Streptophyta > Pinopsida > Cupressales > Cupressaceae > Sequoia > Sequoia sempervirens. The sequence continues at coordinate 97,187,193 of VDFB02000017.1, read as the reverse complement.
TGTGGCCGTGCAACAGTAAAGCTTTCATATTGGTGTCTGTGTGATAGACTCCTGGGTGATATGGAGAAGCCTATGTTGTTTCTCTGTCATGGAAGAGAGTGCTTATGCTAGGTGGTGTTTCCTGGTGTTGGAAAGCATTGTTTCCTATTAACCTCGAATGCTTGAAGGCTATGGAGTTAATCATTAGATGATTTTCAAGCTTCTGAAATAGCCTTTCTCTCTTTCTCGAATGCATGTACATGGTGGTGGTTTAAAGTTGGCCTGAAAGGGGCCTAGATTCTCTTGAACTGCTATTTTCTTTCTAAGGATGATTGGTACTTGCATGGCTCTGTGGTTTTGCAAGTTTTACACGGTTAAGCAAAACTTGTGATCATGTGGAATTGCTGTCAAGCTATTGTCTAGACACTGGCCTTTTGGGGTGTTGCCGGATGAGATAGTTGCAGGTTTGCATGCATGCTTGGTGCATGGTTTTAAGGAGGTATGGTTTTAAGGAGTGTTGGTAAGTGTTTGGTCACTCAGCATTCTTATGGTAATTCTTGTGGGTTCCTTGATTATGGCGCTCATTGTGGACATGATTGGCAAATCAGAATGTGTGATCTAGTGTTTGAGTCATGTTGTCTACATGGTTATTCTCTTTGATATCTCAGTGTTGCAGTTTTCAATGTGATAACAATTTTTCATGTTCGATGTTTGTGTTCTACGAGTTATGCGGTTGGTGGATTAGCTACCAATTGGCTACAGTGAGATAACTTGGATGTGGACTATCTTTATCCATGAGGTTGATTCATTGATGGTGCAGATCTGTTAGCTGGCCTTGTCTGTGGTCACTTGTGCATTGGTGTGATTGTTTTGAGATGAGAGGATGGATATTATTGAGTACCTAAGTAGTCAGTTATGGGAGCCTGAAGCAGTTGGTCATGATGCTTGGAAAGCTCGGGTGTCACTTTTCAGTGGGAGCTCTAATAGTGATTGTGGATTCATCTCGTGGTGGTGAATGGTCTTCTATAGTGTTGTAGAAGGGTTCTTGCACTTTTGCATGGACATTATTTGAAGATGTGCAACATCTTGGAACCATGGAGGACATTTGGAGTCTCTAGCTAAGGTGTTGGTGGTGCTTGATAGGTGATGTTGTTCTTAAGTCTATTTTCTTTATGTCATGGTATACTCTTGCTTGTGCACTAGAGTTTTGGCATTGTGCATTGTACTTGAGACAATGGTGAGGTCACTTGAAGCATGGTATCTCCTATGGGGATGTGTAGATCATGGTGTCATGATAAGTTCCTGATTCAGTTGATTGGAGCTTTGACAATGGTCTGGTAATTCTTTGTGTATTGGGTCCTTTGATTATTTTCTTGATACTTCATGATAGTGCAGTAATGCAGATGGAGTTTAGCATGAGATGATCGGTTGCTAGTACTCATGGATACATGAAGAATAAGGTAAGGCTGATTTTCTCTTATGAGAGATGTGTTGCTGCTTGTTACTCTTGTTAAAGTTTTTCAGCAGAAATTCTGAGAAGCCTACACCTTGATTGAACGTAAGTTCAATTAGAGACCTGTGAGGAGATTCCTCTTGGATTAGTCTTGGTCTACTCGGTAGTTGATCTGAAAGGTATTTGGCCCATTATATTTTTCAGATGTGTTTTATGTTTACTTTCATGATATGGATCTTGAATTACTATTTAACATTTGGTTCTAGAGGATTCATAGTGGAAGTTGTATAGTTTGTATTATCTCCTTGAGATTTTGTGTTATGTTATTTACTAATGAAAATTGGCAGGAGATAATGTATGGGCTGATTTCTTGAAAGGGGGAATGAACTAGTTTGATCTTCTTTGAGATGCTTACATCCATGTTGCTTTTAAAGATGGTTTGATATTGGTGATTGAACAAATGGATGTTGTTAAGGTTTCTATTTTGGGATGTGAAGAAGATCATTCTTGACACAGCTAGCTATTAGAAGTGTATGTAGGAGGATGTTCTATAGGAAGATGATGTGCAGTGTTTCTCTTTATGGCCGTGAAGGTTTGTGGTGAGAGAAATGTTTCTTGTGACATGTTGCAGGTTGAGCATATCATTGTGGTTTTTTCTTTGGTACTACAGGGTTACATTTTCTATGAGCTGGTATTGGTAGGCTTGCGATGCCTTCTGATCTTTCAGATCTAGATTTCTCAGGTAGTGGGAGTTCCTGTATGTGTCTTGTCTTCTTCGACTGGTTGACACTGGAACTTGTATTTGCTGTTAATGGATTGGCAGAAGTTTACTAATGGTGATACCTGTGAGGTATGTGAGATTGGATAGTATAGCACAAGCTGTGGGTGCTATTTTCAGTCGCGTGGGCTTATTAGTTGGATGGGAGAAATCAGTCAGGATTGTTGTTCTAACTGATATTTTTGTATCTTGTTTTTGGAGAATGAGTTCACTATTGTGTTCTATTTGAAGCTTTGAAGTTGATATTACTTCTGTATAGCGTTTGAGCATAGTGAAGTGGTAGCAGTATCTTGTTGGTGATATCACTAGGATCTTTTTCTTATGTTTGTTGGAATGGTGCTTATACACCTTGGATTTGTATCTTTCTTCCACATGTGGAAGATGACAAGATTGTTGCTTGAATGGTGGAAATCATGGATGTTGGAGCATAATTCTTGATGGAGCATGAGAGCATGTGGATATCTATGTGGTTTATTGGAAGGCTGGGATCAGTTGTTTTGTTAGACAGTGAGTTGCAGTTGGTTGCCTAGTCTTTGTTGCAAATTGTCTAATGGACTGAAATATGTGGAATCATGTTGATTGGGTGTCTTAAGTATTGTAGGGTTTGACCTGGAGGAGCTAGTGTGTTCTTAGTTCCTGGTTGTTTTGGAGGTGCCTGTGTGATCTTCGTCAAGTGGGAGATTGTTGGAAAATATGCCTCAATCTCATAGGCTAAAACCTTTGAGAAAGCATGGTCGCTGTGACATTCAAGTTGTCTGGCCGATTGGAAGTTGTAACCTTGTGTTTTGCTCATGTCGCTAAGACAATGCTTCTATCTTTCCGACTAGTGATGTCGCTGTGACTTGTGGCCTTCACTGTAACCTTCTGCCGAGTGGAGACCTCTGGTTGATAGTTGGTGCTATTGGATATCGGTGTGACTTTGGGTGACAAGCGGTGTCGGGGAGAGTCTTGGATAGTCGGTATGTCTCATACCGACAAGGGAAGTCTTGCCGATAGATATACACCTATGGTCATCAGCGTAACTCAAGGGTCTCGGTGAGAAGTCTCGGCGATGATAGGAAGTCTTGCCGATATCGACATGACCTTCGCTCTGTCTGGCCGATGAAGAAATCGGTCTGACTTGTTCCTATCGGCATGATCTCTTGGCGACTGGGAGATGTCTCAGCGACAGTGTTAGGGGTCATTGATGTAATATAAGGTGATCGGTATGAAGTCTTGGCGAAAGACAAATGTCTTGCCGATTATCAGATGTCTTCGGTGTGACTCTTGGAAAATAGTTGTTTCGGGATAACATGGAACCCTCGGTAAGAATCCTTGCCAAAGGTTGATTCTCTCACCGACAGTGGAACACATCGATGTGACTTAAAGGCTTCGGTATGAAGTCTTGGCGAAAGCGGTAAGTCTGGCCGACAAGATAGACTCAGGGTGACTTGGAACTTACGGGATGATGTCTTGGCGAAGGGTGTTTGTCTTGCCGATGGGAATCTTGTTGTCAGTATGACTCTTTGACTTCGGTATGACCTCTCGCTGATTAGTGATGGTCTGGCCAATGCTTCTTGGATGTCTGCATGACTCTTGGCGATTATTCAAAGATTAGTATAACATGAAGTTCATTGTGACGTCTTGGCAAAAGACGATAGTCTTGCCGATAGATGGATGCCGATAGGAATACAATGGGTTTCAGTATGACTTGAAGACTCGATGTGATCTCCTGGCGATAGTGATAGTCTCACCGATGAGAATGTTGAGATCGATGTGTCTTGAAGACTTCGATGTAATGTCTGGGCGAAGAGTGATAGTCTTGCCAACTGATGAACTCTTCGGAATACCTTGTGATCTTCGGTGTGAGGTCTTGGCAACATGGCGAAGTCTTAGCGATAGCTCTCTAGACTTGATGTAACCTCTTACAGATAGTGAAGTCTTGGCGATATCAATAGTCAGAACTTGTGGCATCGGGGAGACATGGTTAGTGTCTCACCGACATGCGACACAAGTTGTTCGCTGTTTCAACCAAGTGAAGACTATCCGATATGGTGCGATGTGGACCAACCCAAGAAGGAAGAACGTGAACTGTTTGCAACCGTTTCTTTGTGGAAGGAAAAATCTACACCAAAGTGGAAACATCTTCATTACGATGATGATGCTGAGTCAGTGATTTGCTTTCTGACTGTTGAGAACAAATGCATATATGTATGCATTGGACATTCTGGATGGAGTAATAGAGAAGGAAGCTAATAATCCAGAAAGCTGAAGAGCCGAGAGCCAGAGAGAGAGAACTATAGAGTAAGGACCAAGTGGCTGGCTGAAAGGCCGAAGCCATGAGGTCGAAGTAGAGGATTGAGAGGCAGAGTCAAGCTGTTGGAATCTCTCGTGATCCTGATTGCTTTGGTTGATCTCTCAAGAATAGTTTGTTACCATTTGTATCCAGAATGAACAAGATGTAATCTCTGAAAGGCTAAGATCCTAAAACTGTATTGTAACTTCCTGTTGCTAAATAATACAATGGCTCAATCTTTGGAGTGTGGGGTTTTTTATCCGAAAGGATTTTCCCCATGTAAATCTTTGTGTTCTGGTTTTCTGTTTCATCTTTCATGCCTGTTGGTTTGTGTAGTAGAATCTGTTAATGCTTGCTGTTGAATTTACATGTGTTTCTCTTAGAAGGATCAATGTAGGAAATGAACTGTGTCTATTCCGCATTTGGACAAATTTGTTTGTGTCTTTGAGGCAACCTAATTGAAAATGAAAGTTACCGAAGGCACTACTGCATGGAGTTTTCACTAGATGCGCTCCTAAATTTCCTTACATAATCCAATTGAAATTACTTATTGATTACTCTTTTTAGACTAATGATCCCATGATCATTTTGTAGGAAATGATGTTTTTTATAAACATCTAATTGATATTACATTGGAGATATTTGGGCCCACCATACGTACATTGTGGAATGCCCAAAATGAAGATTTAAAAAATGAGCTCATTAACCATTTAGTTGTGTTGTTCGGTGATAAAAAATTCAACTAAACGAAGGTCCTTAAGAAAGTTGGTACCTATCTAAAGTATGTGAGGGACCAATATAGGTCATATTTAGTGAAAAAAAAAAGTACGAGCATCCCCCCATGATTCCAGAGAGGGAGTGGAAGGACCTGGTATCGGATGGAGAGGAGAAGGCTGAAAAGAAAAAAGGAAAGACACCATCAGGCCAAGGAAGGTATGTGATACTATCAAACTATGTAATTATATATTGATTACTCTTTCTTTTTACATAATCTAACATATTTCAAACTTTTCATAGGCTACCTGACACATCAAAGGAAACAAAGGAAAGACTAGAAAAACACGAGCAACACAAACTTGGCTCTGGTGGTTATATGAAATTAGCCGCACGAATTGTAAGTATCAATAAATGAAATATTGCATCCAAATAATAAATTGAAAACAATTTTGGTTTTATCACACAATAGAAGTAAAATTCATGATCTTATGCAAAAATGCAGGGCTCTGAATTCAACAGAGTGCCCACAGAAGAGGACCTAAAGATTGCCTTCTAGCAAGGCTATGGAGTCGTGGCTGAACTCCTAAGAGACTTGATTGGGCAAACACAATCTTCCACTGCATCCGACACGCAGGTAAATAAATTCAATAAAGTTTATTTAAAATTGAATACTTGTGCAATCTATTCAATATTAATTTCCACCATAAAGTAATTATGTGCCTATTTGTTTTAAACAGATAATCAATGATAATACTGCACATGACATTGGAATGCAGCCTAGTGAGGGTGAAGCACAACCTGCAGATGAAGATCATGGTGTGCATCTTGGTACTGGATGTATTCATGTGCTATACAAAATTCATTATGGATTAATACAATTAAACATCTTTAATTGCAATTGGTGTATTAATTAATGTAACCTTTCATGTTTCAACTTTAGAGCATGTAGAGCATGATCAACATGTTCAGCATGATCAAGCTAGAGAAGATTAGGAACATGATGTGGCCCCATCAGGTAAAGAGGACCACTCTAATGTTCTTTTAAACATATTTAATTGCAATTGGTGTATTAATTAATGTAACCTTTCGTGTTTCAACTCCAGATCACAATTTAGAGGGTGTTCAACATGTTGAGCATGAGGCTATAAGAGAAGATCATGAACATGATGTGGCCCCCTCAGGTAAAGAGAACCACTCTAATTTTCTTTTAATTAATGAAATACTTGTAACAATAATAATAAAACATGTCAATTTAACATTTCTTTGTTATTGCAGCAAACCTCCCCTTGCAACGGCATCCACGTCGTTAATACACGACTAGGCATACATTAAGATCACAAGCAAAGAGAAAAACAACTGAAGGGGGGACAAATGATTTAGAAAATTATACTCCACTTAAGATTTTTTTAGCTTCAAAAAAGAAATAAAAAAAAGTGATTGTAATCATATTATGAATGAATGTGAATATGTTAATGAATGAATGTTATATGTTAATGAATGAATGTTATATGATAATGAATGAATGTTATATGTTATTAATGGATGAATGAATGATTAATCTTATATGATCAGGTATGGGGAATTGAGAGTGATGTGAGGGGGGGGAAAATGAGCTTCCACAAACACATGGTTGGCACTGTTAAGTAGAGAATATTAAACTATTCTCAAAACAAAGAGAAGCTCAATAAGGTAATGAAATTTTGAATATAAGAAATGCATCGTTTGAAGCATCAAACCAATATGCAAAGATGAAAGAAAGTGCTAACTTTTCACTATGGTGGTAGAAAAATGATTCTTTATACCCTGATGCATTCATTTTCCAAGCCAATTTCTCCTACTTTGCATAGCTCTACCATGTTTGTGGATGTGATATGACTCCTACACAAAAAACATGTACCCGTTTACGACCTTCAATCCAACTACATCCAAGTATCTTTTTAATTCCTCTATCTTTCATCAGTCTGTTTACTATTTGAACCTCGTACAAATGTTTTAGATGAAGAACCCATTATTGTGAAATGTGCCTCCAGTTGAGTAAAGTGAATCCATGCTCTGTATCATAATTTGAAGTTGTTTCCATTCCAATGTTCTGAGTTTAGTTTGTTTGTATGGCTTTCTATGAATACCACATTGTGTTGTGTGTGGATTTGGTTTCAAAGCTCCATTTCTTTTGTTTTTAGTGGTGATATAACTCTAAAATTTGACTTTTGTGCATAACAGGTTAGTGGAAAAATTGACAACTTTGAAGGGTTTAGAGGCTCGATTGAGATAGATACACGAATATTTGGATCTTTTTGTTGATGGGAGGCTTACACTTAACCATGAAATTTTGTACCATCTGTAGGTATGCAAATATTTCTCTACTTACATCCATTCAAGAGGCTAGATCGCTTATCTTTTGTCATATGGTTGGATTATTGTGGCATACAATGTCAATGTGGGCTATAGTTTTTTTAATGTGTTCAATTTATGCATAGTTTACAATGAATAGGGGGTGAAAAGGGGTGTGTAAGTTAAAACAACCATCATTAACAATCATTATTTATACTATGTTATATTTATTCATTATTCATAAAATTCTTAAACATATAGACTAGGAAGAGAACTCTATTCAATACATGAGTATGTACTACATATATTGTTGTATCCAAGCCCTATGATCTTGGATATATCTAGGAAGGCCCAAGAAAGGAGTTGCATGTATATAAGTAGTTGATTGGATGTCTGAGAAGTTTTGGAAGAATAACAATACAAGACTTTTACATGTAACAATAAATAAAAATGCACTAGTTTCAATAAGAGTTGCATGGACATGGATATAGACACATATGTGATTTTTTTCAATGCCCCCCCTTCTGTTGTTACGGTATTGATATTATTACTGGTCCTCTCTATATTGCTAGCATTGTATTGAACACTACCTCTAAAACAAAAGCAACATTTTGTCTACTCTCGTACAATTGTTCTTTTTGTAATTCCAATTATTTTCCTATACTACAACTTTTGGAATATTTTGTAAAAGTGAATTTACAATTCAGTATGCAAATTCATCCATGTTTTAGAACTTGCAACCTCAAGATGGATAAATACTATCTCACAAACCTGCACCAACATTCCTCTTCATTCTTGCAAGGTACTTTGCTGTCCTTTAATACTTTCATAGTTATTTTATGACATTTGGCTCAATTTCGGAGTGCTATAGCAATCTATTCTATGATTAGCACTTAATATAAGTTTATATCAGCAAATACATGTCATGTATGGTGTTTTGTAATGCATGTGAAGCTAACTTGTAATCCTTCAAATGGTCATACCACCAAATAGTTATCATTTATGTGTTGTCTTCGTATTGCTGGAATATCTTGTTGAAACTTTCTTATTGCAATGGGGTTGGAATATTTGTCAGCACTATTATTGTGTGTACTTGCTTGTGTAGGTGCATTTGTGGACTGTCTGAAGCACAAATTTTTGTGTGTGGGAAATGATTCTGCAACATTGTTTAGTAGAGACCAAAGCTAGTTTGGCTTGTGCTGTTAACTCAAGGAGGTTAAGTTTCCATGTGTCATTATGTATTGTCCATTCTTGTGCCTTAAAATGGAAATTCCATCATGATCATACACTCATGGTTGTCCAATATAAACAAATTATATCTTTTTATGTATAATCTTAGTTATCTCCTTCTCCTGATTTTAAATAAGTAATATTATTTTTCAATAATATTTTAGCCAATAGATGTGTTTGGTAGAATTCACAGACTCCTATGTCTTCCTTGAAAGAGCTCACTGATGGAGAGAAGAGATCAAAAAAGACTCTCACTGATAGGTAGCAAGTATATGATTCTGACCTTCTGGAGGAGTATCTATCTCTTCTATTTGTATTTCCAGTTATATCACTTTTTTGCTTAGGCACATTATATTATAAAGCTCTGGCAATTTTTTTATTCCCTTACATTACATTTTTTTGTTATTTTGGTTTTAGGAAAATCAAGATGCATTGATCAAGTGTATCACAGAAGATGTTGGGTTTAATAATGGAAGACCTATAATTGCATGTATCATCTATAAGTCACTTCTCCAATGGCGTTCATTTGAAGTTGAAATAGCAAGTGTTTTTGATCGTATCATTCAAATGATTAGTTCAACAATTGAGGTATCATTGATTCTACATTTCCTTAGTTCTGAGTAGTTTATGTGAATTGGCCCTACATAATATAATGATTTACTCAAAATTTTATAATGATTTACTCATGTAAATTTCTCAATAATAACTACATTTTGAGTCAAAAAAGGATGTAATTGGCCCTACAGAATATAATTACCCATGGTAACCTTGTTCTACTCCTGAAAATCCTTTTGATCAAAGATATTGTGGTAAACAAATCACATCAGCATGAGCTGGTATGTGTCCTCCCGACCTATTATGGGTTACGAGCACTTTTTAGCACATCGATGAGACATCAAAACTGTTGTAGCGATCAGGATTACTAAAGAAGACATATCAGGGAGATTGGCTTATGGTCTCATCAATGAAGATAATATATCAACAAGACAAGTCATCTCGACATGAAAAATATATGCTGGCCCAAATGTTTAAGTCTCACCAATGAAGTTTCATCGGCAAGACCATTTCTTTCACCGATAGGAGCACTGGGAATATATCGGTGAGACATAGCGGGTCAGGTAAACATTCAGAACTTACCCCGATGGTATAAGTCTCGTTGATATACATCCTCGTGCTCTGTCAATGAGACCACAAGTTAGTTCTCCTGATAAATCTTTTTTTAAAAAAGAACTGCAACGTTTTTTCAAAATTTTGACGACATAGTCTGATGAAAAAAAAAAGTGTGACGAGCTTACTATAGCTCCAAGACAATTTTTATCTCATTCCAATGGCGAGATCATCGAACAAATGACAAATGTTTGTTGGAATATCAGGGAGACTGGCTTATGGTCTCATCGATGAAGATAATCTATCGGCAAGTCATCTCGACATGAAAAATATATGCTGGCCCGAATAGTTAAGTCTCATTGATGAAGTTTCATTAGTAAGACCATCATTTATTTCACCGATAGGAGCACTGAGAATATATCGGCGAGACATAGTGGGTTGGGTAAACATTCAAAACTTACCCTGATGGTATAAGTCTCATCGATATACTTCCTCATGCTCATCGATGAGATCACAAGTTAGTCCTCCCGATATAGCTATAGCTCTGATGCAATTTTGATCTAATTCCAATGATGAGATCATTGAACAAATGAGGAATGTTTGTTTGAATTTTGATGAAACTTGGTCGCAATTTCAACAAACATCTCATGTTGTTCCAATGATTTGGCAAAGGCATGCCACGTGTGTTATGGCTACTATTTATAGCTAGATTGATGCAATGTTTGTCGATATTTGAACAAACAAGAGGTCCCTTTTTTTGTGGCAGCAAACGATGAAGTTCAGTTGTGAATTCAATGTTTTGAAGCTTGTCGGGATACCGACAAAAATTCAACAACGAAAATTTTCCAAGAGATTCATCAAAATTCCGACAATAGTTTGTTGACAGTTCAATAAACGTTCATTGGAAAGTGGAGTCAAATATAGTAGTGTAATTTAGTAAATTAAAGAAAAAAATCACTTCTAATTAGGAGGATTATAATTGTCTTGATGATGTGCTAAGTGGAACTCCTTTAGAGTTGAGGTAGAGATTCTACTTCATCTTCATAACTCTTTGAACTATCTAAGATATTCTCTTCTTTAAGTCCTTATGGGATTATAACTTAACCTTCTCAATTTTTGGGATTAGTTGAACCGCAACTTATTTTTCATCCTTTTATTGCTACAACACTATAGAAGAAGATTTAACTTCTTTAAAGATAACACTTCTACTACATAATTTTTTACCATAGGATCCAAAATCTTGTACCATTTCACACTTAAACAGTAGCTAATGATGTTACATTTTATGACTTTGTTATCTAACTTAGATCATTACTCCCTAGGCACATGTGCATATGTCTTACAATAAAAGACTCAAAGATGTATCAATGAAGGATATTTTTCAAACCACACCTTTTGAAACAATGGAAATAGGGGGAAGAGAGGGTGTCTATCCTTGAAGAGATAGGGCTCCTATTTCACTCAAGTTTCACTCAAGGAAACCCTAGAGATATCAATCCAAAGATGTAAATGGGAAATAGATCTTGCAATAGGGCTTGGGATGACTAATGAAATGAAAGACCTAATGTTTAAACCTAGTGTAATGCAAAACTTCACTAAATGACCTAAGAATGCATGCAAATTAGAACAGGAAGCTGAAAGATTAGAGGTGTGCACCTGGAAATCTATAGAGGTTTGGATGAAGAGTTGAAATGTTAAAAACACTAAAATTAAGGCTTGTTGGGAATCATACGCCAGTCTGGATGATTTAGTCCTAGATTAGGGTTTCTGGGTAGGAACAAAAATCTTCCAGAGATATGTCTAGAACTCCTAAAATCTACAAATCTAACTGTATTGGGACTCATGCACCAGAAGTGGCGTATTAGTACAGTCTAGATTTTTTGGAAAATTAGGACTTGAATATGCTCTTCTCTCCCAGTTGTATCTTCTCTAATTGGTTTCTAGATCTGAATGTGAAGCTTCTACTTTGTAGATGTTCTCCAATGATCTTGTACGTAAGGTGACAACTTGAATGACTTTGCAACTTCAACAACTTCTTTCTGATCTTTCTCCTTAGGTCTTAAACCCAGATTTACAAATCATTCACTAAAGAGAGGGAAAATGTTGTTTTGTTAGTGGAAAGGGGATTTCCTTGGTCAAACCCCATTTTGTAATCAAACCTTGTAATGAAATCAAATGAGATAAAAGAATGATGAATGAACAAAATGCAATGTTGCAACTCACCAAAACCTAGCAATAAAGTGTTGCAAACATGTATGAAGTGGATCCAATGGATGATTTTCTTGGGAAAAATTAAAAAAAAAATCAAGAAGATATCGCTAGGTTGAGGGTGGTCATTATCTTTTTCCAGAATTCAATTGTGAAGTCAAATTTGTACTTCTAGGTTTGAAAATAATATTTTAAAGCAACATCTCTTTACATTTCATTTTTAGACTTGTGCATTTTGAGAATTTTATTTCCAGATTTTGTTGTGCAAGTTCAGTATTCTGGTTTTAGGTGTCTAACGGTTGGAAATCATAGTAAAATAAGAATTTAATAAGTTCTGGAATTAGCATTTTAAAGTGTTTTTTGAGGTCATTAACTTGAGGCTATCTTCTCTTTTGCAGGAGTGGTTGCATGCCAAATTTTTTTGGTGTAAAGTATCAGAATTATTAGATTTTGTTACCTGTCTATGATTATAAATTATTGGAGTGTGAGTTTGATATTTTTTGAAGATCTAAATATTCAAGTTTGGTAAAGAAAAATCATGTCAGATAATATTAGTCCAAAACAAAATGAAGAGACAATTGCTAGAATGTGGGCTAGATTGAAAAGAAAGGGTGATGGGAAATGTTATTTTCCTTGCAATAATTGTAAGGGCTTAAAGATGAGAAGACTTTTAATCACAACAACTAAGAAACATTGTAGGTAACATGGTCACGTTGAAGGGGGGCATGATTATCGTCCATTGGTCAGTTGTTCATTATATGTGTTTATATTGATTGAATTTGTAAATGTTTATATCGTTTTAACATTATATATATATATATATAAAATCACTTGATCATGATCATGGTTTATTTGTGTGCAAACCTAGATCCTAAACTTGCAATAACACAATAAACAAACAACAAATTAGATTCAAATGCGAGCTAGAATGTAGATTCCTCAAGAAATTCACTTAAATTGCAAAAGAGAGAGGAAATGAAATGAATAATATAACAAAACTCAAAACATATCAAATCCTATTCTAAAGCAAAGTAAATTCTAAATCTCTTGAGGGAATTGGTGCCAATTTGATGTGAAAATTGGCCCTTTCCCAAATCCAATGATGCAATGGTGATTTGGTGATGAAAGTTGATCCACTTTGATGAAGAGAGATGAGTGCTCCAAGATGAAAATATGCATAACTTAGTTACAACTCAAAGGTATGGATGAAGATTGCTAAGTATTTGAGTATAGTAAGTTTACTCAAATTGTGGATGATAAATATAATAGAGGAGCTCTCTATTTATAAAATGACAAGTTGAAAGAATTCCAAAAATAGAGCAATGTGGGACTAAAATTCATCCAATGGCAAAGTGCCACTTGTCCAAGTGTGAATGGATGGAGGATGTACAAGTTTTGAAGAATGTGTCAATAAATGCCTATATTTGAATTTTGAAATTGTTGAAATGACATGTAAGAGGGAAAGAAGGTGCATTGAATGACACTTGGCTCAAGGAAAAAGGACTTTGTAGGTGGAGTAAATGCATTGTTGGAAGGACAAAGTCCACTTGAATTTTAAATTCAAATTTGAGGAATATTCCTCAAAAGATGCCTTGTTGAAGAAAGTAGAGATTTAATAAATCAAATAACTCTATTTTCATGTGCAAGTGGTAAAAGATGGAGGATGGGACACGAGAAGAGATTAAATTAATCAAGATTAATTAATTTAATGAAGGGATTAAATGATGTGACCTATTTGACTTAAATTTGTGGATTTATTTAAATCAAATATGAGAAGAATATGATAAAGGATTAATTAAATAAGGACTTTTTGATTTATTTAATTAAAAGAGACGATGTTAGATTAAACTAAATAAGGTTTTAATTTATTTAATTTAATAGATAGACTTCAGAGATTTAATAAAATAAAATAAATTATTTAATTAAATAGGGATAATTAGATAAGACTGGTTAATTTAATTATTAAAAGTGGATGACTTAATTAGATAACTAGTTTATTTAATTAAGAGGAATATTAATGAATTTAATCAAATAAAAGAATTTGATTAAATTGTTAGACCGAAGGATGATTCAGGATAAAGTGATGTTAGTGGTCAGGATCAGATGTCGAATGTCAATCAGTACGTTTTACGTGTCTACATTTTTCCCCTCTTTGAAGCAACACACTTGTGTTGATTCAAATAATAAATGATCTCGATCAAAGCCAATTTTTTTTTCTTTCATTTTCAAATTTTGCCCCAATGCTGCCCTAGAAAGAGAAAACATGCTAATATACTGCCCCCTTGAGAGATTGGGTGAAAATTTTGATTTGGGTGATCTCGTGAAAAAAGAGAACAAGGTGCCCGACAGGTCCAAAAAGGCTTCGTGAGGCCAAAAATGTGTCTAAACGCAATAAAATGATGTAAAATAGGCCTCAACTAGACAAACACAAGTTTAAGGGCTCAATACCTTAGTAGGATAGCCAAACAGGGTGAAAAATCTCAATTTTCAAGCTTAAAAAGTCTCTGAGGGGTCACTTTCAATTCATTTTCACACACATCCCTTTAGTGATTTTGAAATTTGAGCTATGATACCCTAACGAGATGGCACAATGACAGCTCTTGATGCACATTTCTGATTGAGTCCGGACATACCAGTGACCTCCCGACATTGGGGCACTGGTAAGTGATCCTTACTTGAGTTTCATTTTTTATTTTTTGCACACATTTAACGCCTTTAAACTTAGTTCCTCTATAGCGGTGCTATCAAAAATCAAACTGCACTGCTCAGTAGGTCAAACTGACCCGCCATTGTTAAAGTGCACCATGGCGGTGGAGTTTGGAGTTTGGAAACAAACTTCAAACTCCGACGCTTATGCTACCTCTAGCGGGGGAATTTAAAAGTGCGACGTGGTGATGGACTTTAGAATAGAATTTTTTCCAAACTGCGTCGCTTTTTAGAAAAGTGCATCGCAGCGGTGCTCTTTAAGACTTTGGAAGTCCCAGCATCGTAGTTTACAACTTTCAAACTGCGACGCCTTCATAGATAGCGACGCTAGGATGATTTTTTGGACGTTCAGAATAAAATTTCCTAAATTTTTTAACACAACGACCTTCCTTGATATAAGACACAGCGAGGGAGCCATATTTTTGGGAGCACAGATTGCGGGAGATTTTCGGTTGCCTGCGAGACCCGAGTGATAGGGAGTAGGATCGGTTGTGGGACATGGGATTGTGGTACATTGCTTACGCAACACCTGTGCGGACCCACCTTGGGATGATGCTAGTGCTTGCCGAGAGATGGCCCAATGAGACCTCATCCTTCCACCTTCCTACTGGTGAGGCCACCATCACCTTGGAAGATGTGTGGTGCATCCTTAGATTGCTAATTCATGGTTGATGAGTTATTTTTGATATGGATGCCCTACGGGATGCCTGCCATGCAGTCCTCACCACAGATGGGGTTATGTTTTGCGAGGGCCAGATAGAGCTAGAGCACCATAGGACACTCACATCACCATTCCGTCTAGTGGTTGCAGCGATCATCTTAGGTCTTGTTGCCCCAGATCGACGAGGCCCATATTTCAGTCCTAGTTGGAGGCTCTGTTGGAAGCGAATGGTTCATGACAAGCTAGTCTATTTTGCATGGGGGCCCGTTCTTCTAGCCTCCCTTTACAAGGACCTACACGAGTACGTCTACCTCGATGGTAGAGCACTTGGAGTAGGTGTCAAGCTTCTTCACGTGTGGGCGTGGGAGCACATCGCTATTCTCCGGCCGCGAGTTGTTGCAGTGCTGATGGGGTTTGATGATCCCCTAGTGTGGCGTTACAGAGGTGGTGTGTCCTTTACACACATGGGTGAGCACGTGATTCCTCATTGGAGGAGGGTCCTAGATGATATGCAGGTTTTTACATGGCACCTGTACCTTGGTTGCTCTGGATGGGCCGACGATGCACAACAAATATTCTTTCCCTACCAGGACTGCTTTATGCAGGGGTGAGAGCATACGATGGTTGAGAGATACTTGCCAGGATGAGTCCAACGTTAGTTTGGTGAGCCACAGGACTGGCCAGATGATGACTATGTGGCCATATTTGCTTGCACCATATCACAGTGTTCGTGGGGGTGATACATTCCTACTTCCAAGGTAGTGGGCAGCTTCAGACAGTTGGTGGCCCGACCGTGGGTATATGATTAGGAACCCACAAATCCAAGCATGACTTAGGCCTATAGAAATTGGTTTCAGCCACCCCTACGATTGACAGTTCTAGGCACACCCTCTACTCAGCAGAGATCGAGGGGCAGAGGGGGAGGAAGAGGATAGAGAGATGGTGAGTGGCAGGATCAGCTGGTCAGGGTTCCAGTTCAGCCAGTCCAGGTTGATGTTCATATGCAGGATTAGGACCAGGCGCTAGCCAAGTAGTAGGATTAGGCAGACACACCACCATGAGCTGAGGGTGAGGGTCAACCTCATGTGCAGTCCCCATGAGCATAGCCAGCAGGATAACTAGATCCCTGAGATGCATTGATTGCATAGCTGCTGGCTCAGGTTCAGACCTTGATGGCGGAGAGGGATCAGGTCAGGGTCGAGAGAGACTAGGCCATTTTGCTGAGGCAGGCTATAGAGCTACAGGTGGCTGCAGAGATGGGCCAGAGACAATAGTTGGAGAGCATGGTGGCCTCCTCCTCTAAGAGCACAGTGCCTCTTTGTTCTTACAGGGAGGCGATCTAGGAGGTAGACTACTATCGTTTGTATTATCATTAGGCCGTACCCAGAGTATAGTGGGCCCCAAATTACTCGCAGCGGACTAGCCACAGACCGGTAGAGGGTCATGGTGACAGAGGCAAGGGCAACAGACATGAGGGATAGGCCTCATTTTGATTGAGATACTACTTGTTGACGCCAAAAATTGACAAGGTAACAGTACCTTATGGGAAACTCAGTTGAAGGGGGACCCCTTTGCGCCAAACTGAGTAACCTCCGGATTTTAAAGAAGCTGGCTTCTTCTATAATGGTTTTTGTAAAGGAAAAGGAAACATATATCATGAAACAAAATCTAATCTAAGGCGATGCGCCAAAGTTTGCTGATGGGCACGATAAATCATAGACTTAAGGGCCTGAATGGTGTTATTATGTTCCAAAACGTCAGAAACTTAAAACTATAGCATAAACAATTCATTTATTGACATAAAATGATATCGCATACATCTTTAGTACTAAGAAGAGTCATTTAGACATGATTTAGATAGGCAAGCTTGTATTCAATATATAGAAGTCTATGAATTGCTTAAGACGATAAGATCACACTTTATAGTTTAATCAAAATATGAAAAAAATAGAAATGCCGAACAATAGGCACAGTCTGAAAGTTCTTTGCAAATAAACATGTAAAAGAGGCCTGGTGTCTCTTGCTAAAACCAGTATTCCTTTCTAAAATCTTCCCTCCGATTTTTTTTTTTTTTTGGACCTTTCTCTCGTTGACAGAGAGTATATATAGCTGGGGGAAAAACTCCCACCGCTTTGGAAAGTTGAAACAGAAAAGATCCCACAATCTACAGCAATGATGCCAGAATGAAAATATTTCTAATGCCATTACAATAGCAATGAGCTAGAACACAACATCTGGTCATCTAGTGGCAGGCACACCCTTTGTAATGATGGCAATGGTCACAGCCATACCTGAGGTGACAAGCGTCATCCACCATTTTGAAGAAACATGAAGAGCGGCATCCAATAACATAATTTCGCCATCCAGCCTATTGCCCGCCTCAAGGATTAGTTATAAGGTACGTGGCATCCTGTCGCTACCCGAATGAAAACTTCCCTTATCGTTACCGAGAGATTGCGAAGTAGCAACACGTGTCCTATGGGCTGAGGTCTTTGTTGTAGTGGAGATAAAGCCGCATCAACCGGGTGTGAAAGATGCGTGGCAGTGTTTCGCAGCCCGCGATTGCTCACCCCTCTGTTGAGTTGAAAAGGTGTGAATGGTTGTCCACCTAGCAAAAGGTGGGGCCAACCAACAACAAAATTGTAGCTCGCAGCAGCTTATTTCATTCCCGCATGAAAAACTCGTGATACGCCACCACGTAGCAAGATGTGGGTCCCTCTGACAATCTTTAGAAGTGATGGCCTCAGTGGAAGTCTTTCGCAACTTGAAGGGACTTCAAGGCAAAAAAGAAATAAAAACCTCCGTAAGTGAGACACGTGGATGCCCAGCGCAGCCTCTTAAGAGTCGAAAAGGAAGCCGTCACCCAAAGTTGCGAAGAGAGAATGCGAACAACGGGAGATCAAAACTTGATGGAAAGCCGACCAGACTCGGCGACGCACAGGCCATTGCACACACATTCTCAAAAAGAAATCCGAAAGGAGCTGTTCAAAAATTTATTTTAACAACTTTTGGCGACTATCAGGGGCATTTCGGACAAGGAACGTAGAACCCAAAAACTCTTTGGTCATGCAGACTAGAGCTCTTATCCATAAGGCGAATGGAGTTAGAGTTTGGAAAGAGCAGCTTGCAAGGGCGACTATTTACTTTCAGATGGTTTTGTCATGCTGCGCAAATTTTTTTGTGCCCTGCAGAGGTCAATAGCTTCTTTGTGAGGCAACACTTCAGGTAGGCCGACCCCTACTTGGATATGGAAAAGCAGCTGGGAGAGTGGATGGATGATCATCTCAATGTCGGCTGCTGTTGGGGAACTACCGAACTCCTTGAATGCCTCCAAATCGTTCTCTTTCTGCTCAATAATCTCTGCAATCTGTGTAGTTGTGGCAATGAAGCCATCATTGAGGAATGGGGATGGCAGCCCTAGCTTGCCTAACTTAGAGAAACTTCCCCGAATGCCATCTAATGCCTTACTTAGAAAAGTCGCCGCTACGTTAGTGCGCTAGAAGGCAGAGTGACAATAAATGAATTTATTTGCTGCTTGAGCAATAATGTCCCGATCTTCAATACCCGCCCTGACAAGGATTTCATCTGAGACTGAGTATAGCTTATTGAGCAAGTCCCTTGCCTCAGGAACCTTTTTAGGATGAAAAGTGGGAATTGTTCTATTGTGTTGTTGGCCTCCTGATTTAGCCTTAATGCCTTGGTGATAAATCGAAGGGTAGGCTGCAGTGTTAGGCAGAAGGCCTTGACTTTCTCCCGGTGAGAAACGTACAATTGCCTGACCAACGAAATGACATCAGGTTGGGGAGGGGTAGGTAACAGAGAGGCTTTAGGTGAAGAAATCTCCGTGTCCCTTGAAATGAGGGCTTCGACTAATTCTGCCTTCTTTTTTTTCTTGGACGCTAACTGCTCTGCATAGCTGCTCATTTCTTTATTCCAATTTTGTTCCGCTCGGGAGTGGTTAGCCAATTGCTCTTCCAGAGAAACCTTTGTTTCTCGGAGCTCCTCTTCTAGCTTAACTTTCAGGCTTTTGAATTCTGCCTCTTTTTCCTGTATCTTTTGCTGATGCTTCTCTTGTAGGCGCTCCAACTCCTCACCCTTCTCTACCATCCTCTGATTGTACTCAAGGCGGAAGCGTTCAAGCTCCTCCTCTATCAACTGTAGGCTCTATTGCGCTATTTGGTTTTGACTCTACAATTATTTTACTAAGCCTGGGTCAGCAACCTGGGTCTTCGCAATTTTGCCTTGAAGCCTGTTCCTCTCATTTTCTACTGTTAGCGCCCTCTCAGTCATTCAAGCAATATCTACTTCCAAGGATTTCTCCTTTGTCTCTAGAAAGATCACCCTTTCCTTGGATGCCTTGAGTTGTTCATCTTTCTTCTTTAACTGGCGGCCAGTTTTGAGGAAGTCAGAAGTGACCACCCGTTGTGTCTCTTCCATGATTTTGACCTTATCTTGTGGCCAACCTATCTTCATGTCAAGTCCAACAGCATAGATCTCATAATCTTCGGGTTGCATTTCTCCCTGAGGCTTGCTTACCCTTGGGTACATGGTTGCAAATTTCAACTCTTGTCAGACCTCATCATACGAAGCCTATACTCTTGGCTCGGCGGGAGCATTGTCATCCTTTGCCTTGCATCGTCTCATTCTATTTACACGCGCTTCCTTTCCACAATCTATCTGCACTATGAATTCGGTTGGTGATGAAACTAGCCCACCTGCGAAAGGAACACCAGAAGGCAGGGCATAGGGATAGGTAACTTTCATAGGCGCACGCATTTGCTTCTTCTGGAGAGTGATAGTTTGTGAAGAAAAGTGTGGCACGTTCCATAGCTTGACCTAAGAACTATCAGCAGGGCTAGGCATTTGTAGTGGCTAAATCGGAGATTCAGTCATAAGGCTAATTGGCTGGAAAAAAGGGGGTTGCTGACTGGGTGTTAGCTTGTTGCAACAGATGGGGATTAGTAAGCATAGCGGAAAAAAAATGGGGGCCGATAGGGGGAACATCTTCTAAAAGCGAGGTGAGGAAAGACTGAGGGGCAGCAGTAGGCGTGAGCATACTTGGAGGAGTAATTATAAACGGTGAGGCCTACAAATACTAGGCAAATCCAACCGAATAAGCTAGACCAGAAGCAGAAGGTGGAGGGCTCAGACCTATGGCAGGAGTTACTGACGAAGCAGGGGCAGGTACAAAGGAATGAGATGCGAGAGAAGGAGTGAAATTTACCTGTTGACCGGTCGGTAGTGGCTCTAGAATCATTCATGATTCGCCTGCAAATTCTGACATTTGGCCAGCAGCGCGCACCTCTCATTCGATGGTTTCATGCAGAACTCCTCCGATAACACTTTTCGTGCGCTGCCTTTTCGCAGGTGGACACTCACTAACTTCAGTCATCGGATCCCTCTGTTGAGGTGTTAGCTTGACCAGTTTAGCGGCCCATGTGCGTGTAAGTGAGCCTCTTGATATATTAAAACGTACATTAGTGTCCACATACGTGGCATGCTCGGAGACATTGCCTCGTTGCGCCGAAGAGGATGATACCGCCGTTTTTTCTTCCTGCTCCTCGGATCCCTCTGCTTCTTCGCTCCTGTCAGCACTAGAGATCGGGCTGGGATGGTCTTCATCCCACCATCTATCAAATTCCTGGTCGTCCTTTATCTGATTATAAGGAGTCTTCAACTGTGCTATTTCCTGACGATATTTCTAGAAAGCTCTTATTTTTTCATCACTCCATTCCTCGCCCATTTTCAACTTGTTATACATGTCGCGCTCTATCGGAAGGTTGTCCCGGGCCACGGCCATAGGAAAGTAGAACTTGTGCCATGGACCTCTGGTATCCGGTGTAGGGATTTGTGTTAATTCAACAAAATCCTCATCTTTATCAGTCTGCTTATTACGCCGCTTCTCCTAGTATGGTCAGGAAACATGTGTAACCTTCATGTGTGGTTCTGGTAGGTCGTTGAAAGTGTTGTAATCCCACTTATCATTTACCAGTACCAACCCTAGATGTGCCAACTTCTCCTCTAGTAGCTTGTGCGATTATTTTTTAACAAGTATTACTGACTTGAAACTCTTCGGACAGGTGAAGAATCCCTTCTTCTTGACACTTTCACAACTACAAAATATGAAATCAATGATACACACCTGTCGGAACACCTCCAGTGCGAACACTTTATCGGTGACGTAAGCCGAGAGTAGGAAAGGCTTACCAATAAAGCCTCGCATTCGAAGGATTATGAAATCCTTGCCCAAGAACCAGTCACAAGCAGGGGTGTAGCCTTGCAAAAATCTAGTCTGCTCCGTGTTGAGCTGGACGATATCACCTTCTCTGATCAAATCATTCAGGATCGGGGCTATGAAATAGTCCGCGAACGCATAATAGTCATATGTTGCGGAAAGGAAAGGTGTCCATGTAGACACCGACTTTCTTTTATTCTGCTCATCAAAAATTGATAGAGGAATAAATTCGGTGAAGAAATCAAGATTTTGGTGCAGGAACATGTGGATCAGGTAGGAAAGAAATCTAAACTTCTTTTTCGCCTGGTAATTCTCCATTTGATGTATCATTTCTTCAACTATGAATTCGGCGAAATCATACCAGAAGTGTTCATGCTGCTTCCGAAACTGTATCGCAGGGCCCAGCTAAAAAGCCTCGATCTTCTGATCAGAGTCTCAGCCGCAAGCAAATGCCAACATGGACATGGAGTCCTGGAGATAATCATGGAATGAACCACGCGATAATGGGATACTCGGTGCCTTAGCGGACGCGATACCTTTCCTATTGGTCTCCTCTAACAAGAAATCGGAGCCAGTTTTCATCCTCTTCCATATTTTCTCCCCCTTACTTGGGCAGAAATGCTCGATAGTTTCCTTTCTTTTGCTGGGATCAGGGATACATAACATATGCCAAATGGCTTCTGGGCTGATCTGAACCCTTAAATTGCGACCTTCAATACAGTGGGTATCTGGATTATAGCGCTGAAAAGTCGCGTCGACCACCTCCGGGCAATAGTGCACCAATGGGACCATATATTGTGGGAGACCGCTAAACCAGACTCTACCTGTCGTGGATTGGTCTGCCCTTGCTGCTAATAACTTTGCATAAGCCGCCTCTCTAAGAGATTTAGGGTTCTTTGTAAGCTTTGGGTTGTAGATATTATCCTATTTTTCTCTAACCTTTTTCTAGTTACTCCATTCCTTGGGTCTATCTAGCTCTTCCGTGTGGGCTCTTTTCTTCTTCGCGGGTATACCAGGCGTGGCGTATACTACATCCTCGTACATGTATACCTTGGCCGAGGAACGAATAGTCGTATACAATTCTTGGCTAATCTCCTCCTGCATCTACTGGGCTGAAGATTCTGACATTTTTCTTTTTCTGCAGAATCTATAAGCTCCTGGCTTGTGAATTTGCTTACTCTAGAGAGACAGACTGAAAACACTTTGCACTTCCCTGCATTTGTAAAAGCCTTTGAAATATTTAAGCCTTTTTGTTGCGATAATAACAACCTTTCCCAAGGTGGTAGGCGAAAGCAAGCCTTTTGCATTTAATTCGGCATGTACCGTTAATCCTACAACTCGTGCAAGATGAACTGATTACTATTTCGAGGCGGCCGACTTTCATCATTGCTTTTTAAGAGATCGTGTGATACGCTCTAATTTTCTTAGAAATTGAGCTTGCAATTGGCCTTCCAACCTTGCGTTAACATGCGCTGGCAATTAATATCTCGGCCGGAATGATTACGCCAAGCAAACGATCATCGCTTGAAAAAGATACGAGTATCGCTTTGGGCTTTAGGATGCGCTTGAGATATGACACAATAGCCTACGGCCATACATCATTTCACCAATAAGTGCCACCTTTTTAAAGCTAATTAATCAACTTCATTCAATTAAGCACGCCTTGAGCTATGCTATCATGCATGTACCAACCCAAAATGTGAACAAACACAGACTCGGCCTTCGAGATGGCAGCCAACATACATCACGTTCCTTAGAGGCGGATTGAGATATGTCTTGTCAATTTCTCTATAAATAGGCTAGTAGATAGCAAGCAAACATACTTAGCGTTTAAGAGGTGATAGGTCAGTAGCAGATTGCTAAGCAAGTCCTTTTATAGGTTAGGTGGTGAGAAAATTCGGCATTGTCTTAGGAGACTTAGGGACAGTGTCAGGAGGATGGATACCCCAATTCGCCTAACCTCATTCAAATCACAGACGGCGTTTGTAGGTGAGATCTCCACTAGAAGGCTGAAAAGGATGATGAAGAACAAGCATTCACTGGTTCTGGTAGCCATTAAGTGGGTCCTAGGCAAGGATTGCATTGAATATGAAGATAAGTATAGGGTGAACACTGACGTATGCTCGCACTTTGTAGCGTCTATGCTGGACATCAGCATTCTTCAGCCACTTATCCTGAGGCTAGTGAAGGAAATCTTCCCGAAGTACTTGAATGGGCTCGGCGAGGTTGTTACGCATGCTGCATATGGGATAGGCCTGCCAACAGCTAGCGACCTGCGTCACTTTATCAAAGAAGAAGCTGTTTTCGTATGGCTACCATTCCTCATCGGATTCTACCTGTAGATGCGTGGCCAACACCAACAAAGGGTTACTCAAGCCCTACACTTCCTGTTCTAGAGCTACAACGTGATACCCTTCTACGACGTAGAATGGTATACTGACTTCAGGAACCTGGTGTATCCACCACCGACGATGGCTATGCCAAATGATGCTACCAGTGTCGCCGACGAGGATGTGGATGAGGAGGAAGAGGATGCTGCAGTGGATGTGTCGGTTGCTGCCAGCCATTCCATTAAATAGATAACTCCTTTGCCTTCTTGCCTGATGATGTAACTCACCTACTCCAGACAAGCCTGATAAAAGGCCATTGTATATATAGTATACTCTAATACTTGTACATTTTGAAAATCGACATCTCAGCCATTTTGTAACCCAGGAATATATATATATAAATATATACTTCTCTTTTTAAGGAAAGTCTATGCTCCTTTTTGCTTCTGTGTTTAAAATTTTCTGAGTTTGCAAAATTTTTATGCCTTTTCTCCATTTATGAGTATATTTTGTGTAAAGCAACTCTGGTGTTTTACCTGCCAACAATAATGAGCAAATGCGTAAAAAGACCACTGATTTAGCAAGAGAACAGGCCAAAAACAGGAAAAGAAATAAAAAGTTATTTACAACTGTACAAGGTAGATCCTTATGCCTAATGGAACAACTTAAGGTGAATCCCATTGACCGGGATTCCTAACGGTTTTTGTTCCATGTTTTCCAGCTCAAAAGCATTGTGTTGCATGCACCGAATGATTTTGAAGGGTCCTTCCCATAGGCTGTCAAACTTACTATGCTGACCTAGCTTTGCAAAACCTGCTGTCATATTTTAGCACTAAGTTTCCACTTTTTAGACCTTGGTCGAAAGCCTTCTTGTCAAACCATCGTTTGACCACCTATTGACGGCTTGTCATTGCTATTAGGGAATTCTCCCTTTTTTCTTGTACTTCCAACAGTTCGGTGAGCCGAACCTCCATGGCTCCATTTTGTTCTATCTCAAGGGATTTCAATAACTGTATTGCTGGGATCTCCATGGAGATAGGTAACAGGGCCTCCTTCCCATACACCAGCTCATAGGGCGAAGTCTTAAGGACTTGCTTGGGAGTTATGCAGTTGGCCCAGAGTGCCTTTCAAAGATTTTTATGCCATTCCCTCTGGTGTTCTGAGCCAACCTTTTTAAGGAGTCGGACTAAGCTTTTGTTTGTTGATTCGGCTAGGCCATTTCCCTGGGGATAATAGTTTGATGATGTTTTAAGGAATATGCCATTTTTTAATGCAAAGTGACATACCTTTGTACCTAGAAATGCTCTGGCATTGTACGAAATGATTGTCTTCGGAGGGCCGAACCTTGTCACTAGTGCTTCAAGGAAGTCTACAATCTCTATTTCTGTTGCCCCTTTAAGAGGAACAGCTTCCGCCCACCTTGTGAAGTAGTCAGTAGCTATTAAAATCCACTTATTTCTGGCACTAGAAACCGGATTGATCATTCTGATGAAGTCCAGGCCCCATTGCGCAAATGGTTCATCCGCCACGATAGGTTTGAGGGGCATCGCTGAATTCTTCCTTCTGTTAGAGAAGAACTGACATTTTTTACAAGCCCTTACCAGAGAGTAGGAATTACTGAAAAGTGTAGGCCAGTAATATCCAGCTCTCAGGACCTTGATGGCGGTAGTTTTGGCAAAGAAATGTCCACCCTCGTCGCTATTGTGAAAGGTGTCGAGGATCCTCTGCGCCTCTCCTGAATTAACACATCGCAGGAGCACACCATTAAAATTTCTTTTGAAAAGAACTCCTTCTATTAGCGTATATCTGCAATTCTAAAGACGGTAATACCTTCTTTTTTGGGATGAGAGGCCTGGTGGATACCTTTCGATTCGCATGAATTTCATTCTATCTGTTAGCCAATCATCTTCCGATCCCGATCCATTTATCAGGACGAGCTCTGGCTGTTCCTCTTTGGTGGGCACCTCCTTGTTCTGTGGCATATACTCACATAGTCCTCTGCCTTTGACAGTCTTGGTAGGCCTAACCTCGATATCATACTCCAGGATCTTGGTAATCCAATTAGCCCTTTTTTTCTGTAATCTCTCCTTCCATGATATATTCCTGCACACTAGAATGCGCGACATATACCAGAACTTTGTTACAGGAAATTAGATGGCGGAACTTTTTAAGTCCTTTTACTATTGCAAAGGCCTATCTTTCAACAAAGTTATAATTCGCTTCATATTCCTTTAGCATTCGGGAATAGAACGCCACTGGATGCTCTCCCTTTCCTTCACTATCCTTTTGAGTCAGAACAGTAGCGATACTAGACTTGCTACTGAAAGCATACATTATAAAATCCTTGCATTGATCTGGATTAATCAGCACCGGGGCTGTGGAGATCGCTTCCTTGACCCTTTCGAAAGCCTCTCGAGCTTCTGTTGTCCATTTGAAAGCTTGATATTTTTTTAGCATTAGAGTGACCGGCCTAATCATTCCCGCAAAATCAAAAATAAATTTGCTGACGAAATTTACCTTGCCGAGAAAAGACTATACACCTTTCTTATTTACCGGAAGGGGAAGCTCCTTGATAGCCCTTACTCATTCGGGGTCAATTGAAATACCTTCTTTAGACACAACATGCCCTAACAGCTTACCCTGCGGTACTCTGAAAATGCATTTATTTGGATTTAAGGAAACCTCGAACTCCTGGCATTTTTGGAAAACTAATTCCAAATGATCAAAATGACCATCTTTAGATTTAGAGAACACAATAAGGTCATCCAAATAGATTAGAATAAACTTATTGATCAGTTTGCCGAATGCGATGTCCATAGCTCGCTGGAAAGTTTCCCCTGCATTGGATAAACCAAAAGGAATTTTAGCATATGCAAATGTTCCCCACTGGGTGGTGAACGTAGTCTTGTGCTGATCTTCTTGTTTAACTTGAATCTGGTTATAGCCAAAGAAGCCATCCAGCAGAGAGAACATTTCCGATCCTACGACAGTTTGGAGGATTGACTCCATAGAAGGCAATGGGTAGTGATCCTTCAGAGATGCTTTGTTGAGGTCTCGGAAGTCCACGCATAAGCGGATATCACCATTCTTCTTTCGGACTAGTACCAAATTTGATACCCAAGTACTATGTTTAATTGGGAAGACAATACGTGAATCAATGAGTTTGGTTAGCTCTTGTGCCATTAGGGCCTCAACTTTAGGGTTCACTGGCCTCTGCTTCTATTGGACTAGTTTCCAACCTTCTGTTAATTCAATAGTGTGCTCAATGATGCCAGGATCGCAACCCTCCAGATCATTATAGGACCAGGCCACTACTCCATATTTTTCGCAGAAACTAATAAGCCTTTCTCTATTTCGTTGTGGGACATCTTTCCCGACCCGGAGATTCCTATCATCGAAGACCCAAAGGTTTTCATAATCACTTTTGTCTGCCACGAATTTCTGCTTATCATTTCGGACGTCATTACAATCGAAAAAATTCTTGAGAGTAACTAACCCCTTTGGAAGTTTATTTGACCTGAGCTACATAATTTGTCTTTCATAGGCCTCAGTGATCTTTGGTTGAAGTTGATCAGCGAATTCTCCCGAGTGTTGGATAAACGAGGCGATGTGCTCATCGCTCTCAAAGACTTGCCAGCTCTGATCATTGTCAAGAATTGCTGGTCGAACAAGCACTCGTACTGAATATTTGTTTCGAAGCAAGTTAGAGACAGGATCAAATTGAGCGCCGATCACTACCATGCGATCTGCATCGCTATTCTGCATTCGGGGAATGGTCAGGATGTTAAAAGCTTCAAATCCTTCAATCAGGTCCCAAATTTGATGCCGATAGGATCTCATTCAGACATTCTTCGCTGTGGAGATTCCCCAGACCTGATTGACTACTAGTTCAGAATCTCCGAACACAATCAATTGCTTAATACCCATTCGTTCCGCTAAACTTAGGCCTTGGACTAACCCTTCATATTCAGCCTCATTGTTTGAATAGGCGCATTGGAAACAGAAAGATCTTAACAACTTTTCATTCAGCGGGGATATTAGACATACCCCTGCTCCAGCTCCAACTTTGCTCCTTGCTCCATCAAAATACAATGTCCACAGCTCATCTGCTTGGTTATCGTCGGATTCTTTGATGACCTTCAGAAGAACTTGGTCTTCATCATAAATCACATATGTGCCCAATCCGGTAGCATGATAATTCCCGAAAGGATCATTGTTAATGTGTTCGCTCAACAGAGCATCTTCCTTATCATTTCGGTTTCCGCTCACCTCCTCCTCCTCTAGTAGTTCGACATTGTACATGTCTTGCTTAGTGATGGAGGTATGTGTGGCCTCAAAATTGATCAGGGCCTCATCTGCCACGTGTTCAAAATGTAGAGCCTCTGATTCTATCTTCATTTTCGCACCATGCTTGGTCCTAAGTATTAGATGTGACCAATCTAAAGAAAAATATCTGCCCACATTTGAAGTAAATTCTCGAGAGAGACAGAGACCAAACATAGGAGGAACATCTATGATCACTGTATCTTGCGGCATTGTGATACTTGGGCAGGCAAATAGAGTTAATGGAAGTGCTTTGATGACACCCACAGTATCAACTTTATTTCCATCCAGCTGCATCACCCCCTTCTTCATAGGTTCGTAGCTGAGCCCCAAGGCTTCGGCTATCAATTTTGGCATAACCGTTGTACTAGTGCCAGAATCAATCATAGCGTTGTGTAATAGCTTTTCCCCTATAATGAGAGTCAAGAAGAAGGGTTGAGGTTTTGGCCTACCTCCGCCTTCCGTATGGGATCCCTTCGTCTTGTCTGCAAGAATTTTAGCTAGCGGCATTTGATAAACCCCCTCTGTACTGGCAGACGGCTCTATTGGTGCTGAGTTGATCTCTTGTTGAAGTGCCTTTTGTAACATAGTCTTCTATTCTGGGATAGCTAGCATGTCCCATAAAGACACATTAGCAGATGATTTCTTCAATTGCTCCACCACATTAAAAGGTGATGAGCTTGGAGATTTTTGCTCCTTTTCTTTTGTTATAATAATCTCCTTCTGTGGTTGAGAAGGCGAAGAGATGGTCAAAACACCAAAAATTTGATCAGACACTCCCTTGCGTTGCAGGCTGTCTGAAAGTGAAACAACAGGCTCACCGGTGAATCTCCTCTTTGAGTGTGTGTTATAGTCGGACTGTACCTATGGCGTTTCTGTTGTGAACGTGTCATTGAAAAACACCATTTCCTCATCTTCCATCCATGAGAAGAGCGCGTGATCAGGCACAATATCAGACTCTTGCTCTAAGGACATTCCTTGCATTTGCGCGGTAAGGACCGCATTCTCCATTGCCGAGGCATATATGTATTCTCCATTTTCTGTAGTAGTGCCTTGATTGCGTTGTTCTGCCACCCTCTATTGTAAGTTGCCACGCAGACAATTTCGGGGCATATGTGCATCATTGTAGGGGAAACACCATGGATTGATATCATCAATAAGATTGTTTTGTCCTGTGGTTAATTCTCTATTTGAGCTTGGCGACGCACCTGTCAGCAGCGTAGGCACCGGGACCATTTGGTTGGTAGTCGGCGCTGATGGATTAGTGCGAGGTGCACTCTGATATTGATTTTGCTGATAAGCAAACCGCCCTCCTTGATAGTTTTGATATGCAGGCCGTGGAGGCGTTGCTTGGTTCCGCTTGAGAGTTGTTATATCATTCGCCATAGTTCGCAACATCTCCTTGAGGTCGCCCATTTCATCCTTGGGAGAACCCGATGTGGAAGCCAAGTTTTCGGGAGCGGCTGCATATGAGTACATTGACTGGGGAGTTGTTGGCGCATTGGTTGATGCAACCTCTTGTGCTGCATTTGATATTTAAGGAAATATCGGCACAATAGGTCGAGGAGGCAATTTCCCGCAATCTATCAAATGATTCTCCGTTTTGATAGCAGTAGCATAAGCATATGGTAAAGTGGCTCCTCCCAAAGACTTGATCATCATAGAAATGTCGGGGTTAATTGACTTCAGATAAAACATGAACGCCAGTTTTGGAGTCGGGCGGATAGTCATAGGAATCCTCTGCCAACTTGAGTGAAATCGGGCATTGAAGTCCATCAGAGCCTCCTAGGGTGCTCGTTTGATGACAGATAGCTGATAGTATAACGAAGAACAATCTCCGTCATTTGAGAACCTTTCATAGAATGGATCTCTGAGGTCATCCCAAGTGCGAATGGTATTAGGATTCAGCGTCCGGTACCAATCCAGGGCCTTGCTTTAAAGGATGCAGCGAGGAGCCTCAAAGCTACATTTTGCGCTGTAATACCATGTACCAGACATAAATCCGCTACATCCTGCAAATGTTCTGTTGGCATTTTTGTGTTGTCCCCGGCAAATTTAGGAAGAGCTTTCAGGGCCGAAACCGAGATAGCGCCCCAAACAGCAGGCGCTACCGGAGCTACCAGGGGACTTCCAGCATCCCATGCTACATAGTTTCTATTCGCGGCCGGTAACATGGCGAGAGGAAGGGGCGGTGGGAATGGAACGGTTACTAACTGATTTGTGGCCTGGACTGTCCCTAGTAGAGGTACTAGTAAACCTGGGTTTTTTGCAGTCTAGGATCTAGTTACAGGCCGATGGCTCATACACCCCTCTATAAGGCAATTTCATTAGTTTGGGTCCCACCGAGCGTGCCAGAAAAAGGACAAATTGTTGACGCCAAAAATTGACGAGGTAACAGTGCCTTATGGGAAACTCAGTTCAAGGGGGACCCTTTTGCGCCAAACTGAGTAACCTCCGGATTTTAAAGAAGTCGGCTTCTTCTATAATGGTTTTTGTAAAGGAAAAGGAAACAGATATCATGAAGCAAAATCTAATCTAAGGCGATGCGCCAAAGTTTGCTGATGGGCACGATAAATCATAGACTTAAGGGCCTGAATGGTGTTATTATGTTCCAAAACGTCAGAAACTTAAAGCTATAACATAAACAGTTCATTTATTGACATAAAATGATATCGCATACATCTTTACTACTAAGAAGAGTCGTTTAGACATGATTTAGATAGGCAAGCTTGTATTCAATATATAGAAGTCTATGAATTGCTTAAGATGATAAGAGCACAGTTTATAGTTTAATCAAAACATGAAAAAAAATAGAAAGGCCGAACAATAGGCACAGTCTGAAAGTTCCTTGCAAATAAACATGTAAAAGAGGCCTGGTGTCTCTTGCTAAAACCAATATTCCTTCCTAAAATCTTCCCTCCTCCGAATTTTTTTTTTTTTGGACCTTTCTCTCATTGACAGAGAGAGTATATATAGCTGGGGGGAAAAACTCCCACCGCTTTGGAAAGCTGAAACAAAAAAGATCCCACAATCTACAACAATGATGCCAGAATCAAAAGATTTCCAATGCCGTTACAATAGCAATGAGCTAGAACACAGTATCTGGTTATCCAGTTGCAGGCGCGCCCTTTGTAATGATGGCAGCGGTCACAACCATACCCGAGGCGACAAGCGTCATCCACCGTTTTGAAGAAACATGAAGAGCGGCATCCAATAACATAATTTCGCCATCCAGCCTATCACCCGCCTCAAGGATCAGTTATAAAGTACGTGGCATCCTGTCGCTGCCCAAATGAAAACTTCCCTTACCACTACCGAGAGATTGCGAAGTAGCAACACGTGTCCCATGGGCTGAGGTCTTTGTTGCAGTGGAGATAAAGCTGCATCAACCAGGTGCGAAAGACACGTGGCAACGTTTCACAGCCCGCGGTTGCTCACCCCTCTATTGAGTTGAAAAGGTTCAAATGGTTGCCACCTAGCAGAAGGTGGGGCCGGCCAACAACAAAATCGCAGCTCACAACTGCTTATTTCATTCCCGCATGAAAAACTCGCGATACGCCGCCACGTAGCAAGATGTGGGTCCCTCTGACAATCTTTAGAAGTGATGGCCTCGGCGGAATGCTTTCGCAACTCAAAGAGACTTCAAGGAAAAAAGGAAATAAAAACCTCCGTAAGTGAGACACGTGGACGCCCAGTGCAGCCTCTTAAGAGCCGAAAGGGAAGCTGTCACTCGAAGTTGTGAAGAGAAATGCGAACAGCGGGAGATCAAAACTTGATGGAAAGCTGACCAGAATCGGCGACGCACAGGCCATTGCACACACATTCTCAAAAAGAAACCCGAAGGGAGCTGTTCAAAAATTTATTTTAACACTACTCTTTTGTGCCATATGGGCTAATTTTTGATAGCCTGATGGGCCTTTTTGTACTTATTGACACACATGTACAGTGATCCGATTTATTTTGTACTATGACAATTTACCCGATGATGATATATATATATGAGATGATGATGTTGATATAATGTGATGTGTATCATTTATTTATGCATTTATGGATGGTTCTATTTCTATATGCTATGCAATAATGATATGGTGTTATGATATGTATATTATGGATGCATTTCTTTC
The DNA here is from genome assembly GCA_007258455.2 of Sequoia sempervirens. Lineage (NCBI taxonomy): Eukaryota > Viridiplantae > Streptophyta > Pinopsida > Cupressales > Cupressaceae > Sequoia > Sequoia sempervirens. The sequence goes on along the minus strand of VDFB02000017.1, from coordinate 97,154,733 downwards.
TGATGATGTATGCATTATTAATAGATCTATGTTAATATATGATATGCAAATGGATTTATATGATATGTGATATGGATGGATGATATGTACGTTTTGATGATGATGTAATTTATATGATGATTTAAGTATTTTGATGCAAATGATATGATATGTGATATGAGATGGATGATGTAATATGCAAAATGATATGGAGATGATTTATGGTGCATATGTGAAATGATATGTGAATCATGATTATAAATGCTTTTATAAAATGATTATGGATGGATGTACACTTTTAATGTAATGGATTTTTTATGTTCCTATTATGCTTTGAATTTTTTTACTGGTATGAAATGATTTATAAAATGAAATGCAAAAATGATTGCGATGTGGTTATTTATGAGACGTTCTATATGATATGGATGAATGATGTATGTTTTTGTGATTATGTATGATGCAATGTGAATGCAATGGTCATGCTCTATATGATATGTACTGATGTTGTAAATGGGATGGTTTTAAAATGCCGAGAATAACAAATATATATTATCCTAAACATGTTAAATGATTGTGAGATGTATGTGATTCGTTTATTGTGATGTGATGTAATATATGAAATGATATGTTAGTGCAAAGTAGTATGATGATGCAAAATGAATGAAAAATGATTGTAATGTGAGAGATGACCTTATGATGTTTATGTGATGTGACTATGTATGCTTATAATGCGATGGATTATCTATAATGCTCATGTACCTATTATGTTTGATTATGCAATAGATGGTAATATGAGATGATTATGAAATGTTTTATGCAAATGAATGTTATGCTATGTTTTATGTGATGAATGCAATGTGATAAAAAAAAGGGTGTAATGTTATGTGATGAAAAATGGATGTGCAGATTATGCTTATAATAGAACATTTATATGATGATGGAGATGCAATGCCTATGTTTCCTATATGATATGTTATGCAAATATGCTAATGATTTGTGGATGCAAGATTGATGATGGTGATGATTAACTGTCATAGTACCTTGTTAGTGTGAAGAGCAAGAAGGGATGAAATAAGAGGAGACATTCCAACAAGACATGAATATGCAAATGAAGATGACCACTTGCCGAGGAGTTAGGATTTTCAAAGGGCCAATTTCCTTATGTTTGATAACACACATGGTACGATGCATCAAGGTAAGGAGAACTAGGATGGAATTGTACCTATTGCACGATGGACTTTGACTTGACAAAATAGATAAGAGTATTCTTGTTCACACCTGACATACAAAAACCTTACTAGGGTGCATTTTAGGAGTTTCAAAACATCTCGGACCAGAAAATGGAAAGGTATAACCTATCAATGCAATGGTCAATAGGCAGCCTAAAACACCCTCCATACACACCTAAATAAAGCAAGTATTCGCCGAGGTTATTTTACAAGAATGTCCAACAAGCACAGTAGAAAAAATATAATGATCATTGCCCCATTCCTATCTCTCTAAATCCATTGTTCGGATATCATTGAGAGGTCCTTGGAATGAGTGGAATAAGATAAGTCAAAAGACAAAGACAAAGTAAACAAACAAGCTGATGTTCTTCAATATCACTAACCAAAAGGGAATGTGTTTTCAAGGATAAGAATCAAAACTATTGCCAAAAGATAATGCCCATCGTAGGAAGGATACATTCTAGGACATGTTAGTGGATGGTGGCACGCCATTTCATTTATCCAAAGTGTTCTTTCTGATAAAAAGTGCCCATTGTAGGAAGGATACATCTTAGGACATGATGTTATCAGATGATTGAAATGTGATTGATTGGATGATGGACTATCGACACAAAGAATTGACCAACTTGTTTACGTACTGACTTAAACCTGAGACTTGATGTTTTGAGTTTTCACTTTTAACCTGCTAGACTTGTTTCCAATTGTTTCACCAAAGTTTGAGGATGACAATCATTTATTATGAGTGATGTTGTTGCGGGTGAAAGTGAGATGAGACAGATGGATTTTTTCAAATATTTGGATGTTTTTGGAGTTTTGCAATGTTTTGAGGTTTTTGGGTATTTTTGAGATTTTCAAATGTTTTGATTTTTGATTTTCCAATGTTTTGGGGTTTTCTAAGATTTTGACCAAGAGACTAACCTAAGGACTTATCCTAGGGGCCTCGAGGGCTGATCAACAAATTAGCCTTGCCTACGTTATACATGAAGAGACCATGTAGTTCGACTGACGACTTTGACCAATTTATAGATGAAGATATACATGATGAAATGTCAGTTTATTATGACAGACTCCTAAAGGACTGACCTAAGTGTCTTGGGGGATGATCAAAGATCAACCTTGCCTACGTTCAAGGCTCAAAGACCCGTAGTTCGACAAGACAACTCTATTTTTAAAATTTTGATTAAATTTTTTGACCTATTTTTGGATTTTGATATGTTTCGAATGTTTTTGGATTTTCTGATATTTTGAATTTTTTTGATGTTTTGATGTTTTTTGATGTTTTTTGGATTTCTGATGTTTTTGGATTTTTGTGATTTTAGGACTTCAAGAACATACACGAATCCAATGAGAACATTCCCCCAACATGATGCAATAGAATACTTAGACGATAAAGGTAGGACAAACTGACCTTGAGGATGGGCTGAGTAGTACTAAGAGGGATCATGATACGAACATAGGACCAAGCTATGGTGTGGATGTGGGTGGATGAGTGATGGATGAAGATTCAAATGCGATGGATGCTAGAAACATAATGGATGGATAATGCAGAACAAGCCGTAAAGATCCTAGTGGATGGAAAGTGTTTATTTACACAAGGCACCTGTTTGCTAGGTTTTCACCAAGGTAATTGTCCAAAGTGCCATCGAAGTGGTTTTCACTAGAGGACGATTTTTCTCTTTACTATTTTTAATCCTTTTTCTTTTTTTTTGGGGATTTTTTTCTTTTATTTTTATTTTTTTTGTTGTCACCAAGATGCCTGTTTGCTAGGTTTTCGCCAAAGTAACCATTTTTTTAGGACATTTTTTGATTTTTTTGAATTTTTGGTTCTATACCTTGAAAGATTAGGCATAAATTTTTTTGAGATGAGAGCTATTCATAGGCTCTTGCAGAGGTTCCCCTTCAGGAGTTGATAATTGATATGCCCCTAACTTATAGCTTGCTGTGATTGTTACCAATTTTTTGCCACAACTCGATTGGCGGAGCTAGCTGAACATTATTATATCATGAGGTGAAATTGCAGATTATGTTTGAGTGCTATTTTGCATTTTTATCATTATTCATTAAGTGACAAGTGGTGCATTTAAAGGAAGAATCAGAATTTCAGAGTGCTATTTAGATATTCCAAAATTAAATGGAGTATAGAATTGAGCATATAAATAACAGAGCATTTTAAATGCTTTTATTCATTTCATGGAGAGATTCATATTTACATAGTTCCATTTGATTGCAAGAATCAGAATGATATTACAATATTGCATTGAAATGCATTTTATTTTCGAATGAAAAGCATAAAGATGAAATCAAATATCCACACAAGTCGTGGATGTGACTGTCACAATGGACCATTAATAGTACACTACACTATTGAAGATGCAAAAGAAAAATAACATAAGTAAACGACATAATCATCATTGCCTGTTTTGGCCGATGGTCAATGATGAATGGTGCACCTTTGTCTTCTCGAGTTCTGTCGACCTATAAGAGAAAAGAGGGGGGTGTCAGTGGCTCCGATTATGAAGAAACCTATATGAGTCACCAACAATAGTGCAACCTACTATTAATTATACACTGAAGCAATCAAAGAAGTATAGAAGAATGAGTTGAAAGAAAAAACATCAAAATGATCATCATATTCTGTTTATGCTAACATTGTTTTTTCCTTGTGCAGGTATAAGTAAAATCATGATGTTGATCATTATTTGAAGACCAAGTATGTGGAGAAAAATGGGCTTCCACAAGGGTAGAGCTCGACATGCTACCCTTATTCATTACAAATGGACTGATTTAAAGATTACATCATCATATTCATCAAAAGAAATGAGATACAACTGAAAGAGTAAATAGAATTATCTATTAAGCTATTAAACCAACTGTGCATTCATAGCGATCAGGTTAATATTTTCTGAAGGCTATAGGTGAACAGTGAGTTTAACTCGTTCAATTAATTCAGTTGAGTACCTTTATATCAAAGATTGTTGTATAGTTCATGTTCTATGTCATTTGTTCATCATGATCATATATGTCATGCAAGGTTCAATTCATTAGTGTTCTTTTCACAGCCAAGGATAGTGAATAGGCATACATTATGCCTTAGTGAAGGGATTGTTTTGATTTTCATCATGAAAGAGAATAGATTTAAAGAACAGTTTGTTAAGTGGAACATAAAAATGCATGAAGAGTGCCATGTTGAAGCTCAAGAGTATGAAAGACAATCAATGCACTCAAATAATAAAGGAACAGTCAGTCCCAGTTTGACTGATGATACAATGCAGCATTAGGGGATGCAATATGGAATGATCATTCTAGAATGATGAGGAAAGAGCAAGCATAACAAAGGTGTATCAGAGGTGTTAATTATGCATTGAAGAAGTCAGGTAAGATGTAGTCCATAATATTACAATGTTTCAGTTTAAATCTCTACATAAAGTCCAAGAACATAAAGCAAATGTTGCTGTATGGTAAAGTTAAGGAATCCAAAAAGGAACAATTCTGAGTGCAAAGGAAGCAGTATGAAGTCATTATTCAAGTAATACAAACAACAAAAGCATTTCCAACATTTCAAGGACTTATGGAGGGTGTTCATCATTAATATTTTCTGATGTACTTTATTCACAAAGAGGCAAGTATGGGAACATGGAAATAGCTTAACAAGGTGTACTGAAAGTGCAAATATAAGAGGGTTTTAAATAAGCTTTTAGTTTTATCATATGGCGGTATACCTGTGCAATGGAATGATACAAATTTTCTAGGTTTCTAAACACTTAAATGCTGAATGTTGAGAAAACTCGAATGCTAAGAAAGGCTCAATTTTTACACAATTATTGAAAATGCAGAAATAAGAGAGGGGTCGAACCCAATTTTAGTAACAAATGCCAAGTATAAGTTTTGCAACTGAAAGTGCAAAAGAAACAATGGTGGTCGAGCTAATTTTCATGAGAATATTAAAGACAAACAAGTACCCACGTTGGGGTTTCAAGTGAATGATCAGTTTTTCATTGTTTCCAACTGGGTGTTTTGTCAGAGCAGCAGAATAGGGTTCTATATAGTCGTAGCCATGTGATGGTTTTCAGCAGTGATGCAATAGAGATGCATTATTTTCATAAATGTCAATACCCTTATGATGAAATTTTAAGAGTGCAGAATTCCAAGGAGATAAAAATGAATATACAGAGTACCCACGTTGGGGTTTTGTCTTTAAATACAAAAAATACAATTGTAGTGATAACCCATGTCTGGTTTTTGTATGAGATAGCAAGAAACATAAAATGTGAATTTCCTTTGGTGGGTTAGGCTTCAGAATGGAGAAAATACAGTTTTATTCAAATTCTCATGATACCCATATGCAGATATGTCTTCAAATATACAAGAAGGTGGATTTCTTGTTTTGGGTCGAGCCCAAAATCTCTAAATAATGCTTCCTAGGATACATATGTTGCGGCCTGTACATGGCCATAAAAGCTAAAGTAAAGGAGAGATTCTTTAAGTTTCTGAAGAAGGAAATATCTGGCTGAGAAGTGGCTTACCAGTTTGAGTTTGTGGAGAATGCTATAGCCGTGGCCAGAGCCATATTAGAGTCTCAAAGCTCCAAGCAAGTTACCAGTTTGAGCTCGCATGGGCAGCCAGTGAAGATAAAGACCACAGAGGTAAATGTAAAGAGTCTAAGCCACAACTCGAGCTCTTTAAAGTAAGCACAAAAAATATAAGGAAAAGTCAGAGAGAAGCATGGACAATCCGCGACCTTAATGGCCTTTCTTATTCCTTGAAGGGAGTAAGGAGCTATAAAGACAAAAAAATCAGACTTACCCATTGAAGTTTCGACTGTCAGAAGGCAGAAGATGAAGATTATCGAGCATGTAGATTCTAAGACCGAACTCAACCATCATGGCGGTGTGCTCTCAGGCAGAGCTCTTTTCCTTCAAAGTGAAGAGTGCAAAATGAAATGATTTAGGGTTTGACCTTGTTTTCCTCATGCCCTAATTTGACCCAACATCATAATCATCCAAAATATTCAAAATTGGAAAATAGCACATGGGATTTTTAATTAGGTTAAGCCTTGTATTGTGATTTATTAAAGTCTGAAGGTTAATATTAGAGGGGGCTGAATTCAAGTGCCTAGGTTGGTCGATCCTTTAAGTCTTTAGGGCTTGTGTTTTGTGCCTTAGGAAAATTAAAGATTTGGTATGCATAGTGAATGCCTTATGACCTAGAAGTGGATATTATTATCACTTAGGTTTTTGTTTTCTCGAAGGAAAATCAATTGTCCATTTAGGGTTTTTAATTTTAATTGATTTTAGAGAAATCAATTGGAGATATTGATGAGAATAATTATTATATTGATATTTTTATGATTTTTTGAGAAAATCAAAGCATTGTAATGGAGAGATAAGAATGTTTTTCTTTTTTTGCAAAAGATTTTATAATCTTTAAATTGCAAAAAATAGACAAATTGTAAGATCTTCAATCCTGTAAAGCAGAATCGTTAAGCAATCTTTTATAAGTTGTTTTATGATTTCTTGCTATTTTTAGCAGATTCATTTTGACTTCTTCTCTTGGTCGGATTTGAGTCTTATCTTGGAGAGATAAGGTGTTTTTTGGGCTTTTAAAATAGATTCAACCTATTTTTAGAGGCTTGAAAGTTTGATCATAAAAGCAGTATGCTTTTTTCTACTTTTATGCAGTTTTTGAGACAGTTCGAAGCTTTTTTTCCTTGAGCTTCTTTCTGAGCTCGGATTAGAGTTTCTTGAGAGATTATTCAAAAAGACGTAGTCTTTTCTCTCTCTGGGGTTCAGATTCTAGTTCCTACTCATACACATTTTTGAGCTTGTGAACCTTTTGTACTCAGTTTTGTAGATAGACACTCTTTCAGTTTTAGTAATACAACAGAGTTCTTTCCATTTTCTTGTCTCAAGATTGGTAACAACAGTTTGATGCTTTTTGTTTTTCAGATTTGAAGCCTTAATGTCCTGCTTTTATGAATTTTCTATACAAGATTTCATGTTTTCAGGTTATATGATGTATTCAATGTTTGTGAATCTTCATATAAATTATTGATGAAATCATGTATCGATGAGATTGTGAGAACTATTGTAATAGAGAAATTGTTGTGAGTGGAAAAGTCTGTTTTCTTTTAGAAATAACAAGTTAACCATCAGTAGTTTTAAGTTTTGATTTCAGTCCATCTTTCTATCCCTTTTCTCAGAGGTTATTTAGAATAGGATTTATCATTTGAAGAACCAACTCACTCTGGAGATTCCTTCTTTGCTCAAATCACCCACATCTGAAGGAGGTTTCCATGTTTCGGTAGATTGCTGAATATTGCATTCAACAGGGTGCAAATCTATTGACAATAGTGATAAAAAATGGTCCCAACCAGTTGGGTTCAAATTTTCCTTTACTGTTTGGATTTGGGACATTCTTTTGATTCTCCTTTAGTACCAGTTCTTCGACTTGGAAAGTCCTGCTTCTAATTTTCTTGTTATAGCTCCTCTTGAGTCTGTTATGATAGACTTGCAAATGATTTAAAGTGTCTATACGCTGCACATCCAATAGCTCCAACTCATTCAATCTTGATACTCGGTACTCTTCATCTGTGATGAGGTTTTGCAGTGATATTCTTAGTGACAGGAGCCCGATCTTGATTGGGAGTACTACTTCTGATCCGTAGACCAAGGAGAAAGGGGTGGCACCAGTGGGTGTGCAGATGCTGGTTTGGTAGGCCCAGAGGGCGGGATTGAGTTGCAGACGCCAGTCACGACCTGCATCATTGACTATTTTCTTGAGGATCTTTAAAATGGTTTTATTTGTGGCTTCTGCTTGGCCATTGCCTTGGGGATAGTATGGGGTGGAGAAGCGACGTTGGATTTTGAATTTTTCACACAAGTCGCATAAATCCTGATTCTTAAATGGTGTCCCATTATCTGAGATAATGGCTTGTGGGACACCATAACGACAAATAAGATAGTTTAGGATGAATTTTGATATCTACTTCTTGGTTATATATGTCATGGGTATGGCTTCCACCCACTTTTTAAAGTACTCCGTGGCGGTTATGATGAACTTGTGGCCATTAGATGAAGTGGGAGTGATTTTTTCAATGAGATCAAGTCCCCACTGTGAAAAGGGCCATGGTGTGATGATGGGATGAAGTTCTTGAGCTAGAGCATGGATGAGGTCCCCATGTTGCTAACATTGTAGACACCTTCTAACATAGTCATGTGCCTCTCTTTCGATTGTAGGCCAATAATACCCCATCCTCAACAATTTCTTGGCTAGGGTCATTCCACTTGGGTGTGAACCACATATGCCATTATGCACCTCAGTTAAAGCGGTCAATGCCTCCTCAACGTTTAAACAGTGTAATAAGGTTCCTTCTATGCTCATATGATACGGTGTATCTCCTAGGATGAAGAATCAGGATGCCTTTTTGACAAAGGTTCATTTTAAGGTTGAGGGTAAGTCAGTAGGTATGACACCTATTCAGAGGTAGGTATAAATGTCATGGCACCAAGGATCACCGGGACCAACAATTTCACACACAAATTTCGATTATGGTACCTCGAATGCGGGCATGAGAAGCTGCTTTACCAAGAATTCATGTTTTAGGACATTGTGAGGGATGTCTAGTAAGGATCCAATCATTGCCATGGCTTCTGCTGCTTTGTTATTTGCTCTGGGAATATGCTCAAATGTGATCTCGATAAAGGATTCCTTGAGAGTCTCCACCAGTTTCTTGTATGGAGTGAGCTTATCATCCTTAGTATGGTACTCACCGTTCACTTGGTTTATTATCACCTGAGAGTCTTTGTATACTTTGAGGGCCATGATGTACCACTGCACTGCTATTCTGAGACCTATGGTTAAAGCCTCATATTATGTAATGTTATTGGTGTAGGGAAACGCCAATTTATAGGACCTTGGTATGCAGTCCTCTTGTGGGGTGATAAAGAAGACATCGGCTCCAAATCCATGTTGTGTGTACATGATCCATCAAAGTAAAGTTTTTAGTGGTCAACTATGTTGAGATTGAAGATGGATTCATTTGGAAACTCTAAGATGAGAGGATTCCCTGAATAGATCGGTGCTTCTACAAGTTGATATGTGATGACTTGGCCTTTAATTACTTTTCGTTCCACGTATTCAATGTCATACTCTGATAGTATCATGACCCATTTGGCCATTCTTCTAATGAGAATTTCCTTTGATAGTAAGTACTTGAGAGGGTCGATTTTGGCGATGAGTTTTATTTTGTGTGCCAACATGTAATGTCTAAATTTTTGTGAAGCAAACACTACTACAAAACATGCTTTCTCAATCAATGAGTAATTTAACTCATGCCCAACCATTGTTTTGCTGATATAATAGATGACCCTTTCTGTCCTGTTTTCATTGTGCTAAGCTAGGAGAGCTCCAAGGGCTGCTATTGTTGCTGACACATAGAGAATTAATGGATTTCTTGGGATCAGTGGCATTAGGATGGGTGGCGTAAGTAGATACTTTGATCTTATTGAAGGCTTCTGCACACTTGTTATCCCATTTGTACGCTACTCCCTTGTGAAGTAGGTGAGAATATGGATTTTGTTTATCTGCCAGCTGTGCTATGAACCTTCAGATGGATTGAAGCCTACCTTGCAGACCTATTAATTGCTTCAATGTTTTGGGTGCCTCCATCTCAAGGATTGCTTTTACCTTTGCTGGATCTACCTCAATGCCTCTCATTAACACTATGTATGCTAGCAACTTTCCTGATTATACACTGAAGACACACTTCTTTGGATTTAGTCGGACCTTGTATTCCTCCAACCTGTCGAAAATAGTACTCAAAGTTGCTATGTGATCCTTCATCTTTTTGGATTTGGCTAGTATGTCATCGATATAATCTTCAATAGTTTTATGGATCATGTCATGGAAGATTAACATCATGGCTCTTTGGTATGTTGCTCATGCATTCTTCAAGCTGAATGGCATCATATTCTAGCAGTAAGTACCCCATGGACAAGTGAAGGTTGTTTTGTGTTGGTCTTCTTTAGAAATCATTATCTGGTTGTATCTCGAGAAACCGTCCATCAAGGAAAGCATTTCATGTCCTGCCATCATATTTACAATCATGTCAATGTTGGGCAATGAGAAATTGTCTTTTGGACATGCCTTGTTTAAATCCCTGAAGTTTGTGCAGATTCTGATGCCCCCATCAAGTTTTGAGACATGAACCAGGTTTGACACCCATTCTGGATAGTGTATTGGTTGAATGAATCCTGCATCCAATAGCTTCTTTAGTTCCATTTTGACTAGCAGGGTGATCTGAGGGTGCATTTTCCTGAGCTTTTGTCTAACGAGCTTTGCTTCAGAGTATACTGTTAGGTGATAAACTACAATTTTTGGATCGAGCCCTAGCATGTCTGCATAGATCCATGCAAAGTTTACCTATCTCTCTCAAGAAGGTTGCTAAGAGCTCTTGTTCTTCTGACAATAATGACTCTGCATAGAATGTGATGTGCACGGTTTCCTCTATTCCTAGATTAATTGGATTGCACTTTTCTGCTAGGACTGCTGATTTTTCTTGATGAAGGGCTTTGAAAGGAAGATTAAATCCCCCATCCTTAGGCACCTCAGAGAGGTTTTCACTGTTGGATGCATCCTTTCTTTTTACTTTTTTCATGTCAAAGAGTGCCATAGTGTGGTTTTCACTCAAGGACTTAGATATTATTCTTAATTTTTCACTTTTGTGACTGAGGGATTCAATCGTTTCCCCATAGTAGGCCTATGTATCTAGCTCAATGATGAACCCTGCTTTGTGATCCCCACATGGAATGCTATCCCGTAGTCCCATGAATTCTGAGAATGCCTCATCATTTTTGAATGTGTCAAGAACTGGTGGTCCTCATTGGTCGTAATCAATGAGTTGGGGGTAAAATAGGTGGATTTCATAATTTTGATGGTCTGACTCAAAGGATAAGGTGCTAATCATGAGAAGGGTGGTATCATTGAAGAGCCTAGGCAGGTTGGTTATGGGATCCTTGTCATCACTACTACTTTTTGATGGTGTTTTCTGCACAGCAACAACTCAGACAGAATACAATATCCTATCTCTCTTGAAAGGTTATTTTCAACAATAAATCACTGAAAATCACCCCAAGGTCTCTCGAGTATCAGGTCATGACAATGCATAAACAACTCAGATAAAATGTGAAAATGCTGGTAATCACAAAGGGACCTTACTACAAGCAAACTGTATTTCTCCAATTATCATATTTTGCAATATGATGATCTCTAATCCTAAATCTAACCAGATAATAAAGAAATAGCAAAAGATAAGGGTGCAAGAATGTGATAAAATCTAAACTATTCATAGGATAAGTAATGCAAATAATAGATATCTAGAATGGACCAATCTCAAATAACCAAATCTTGATTAACCCACAAATCAATCTCACAAGAATGGTGCAATCTTCTAAGGTATATAGATTTTCAAATCATAGACATTCATCCACAATCGAACTTAAGCACATGTAAATATACGGTCCAGGTTGACTTCACCAGCCTACTACAATCAGATAGTTACTGGGAGTATAGACCAGAGATTGCTACAAACATTCCAAATATGAAATCATAAACACCATTCACCAAATTAAAACTAATTTAATCCTGAACACTAAACCTTAAATCTTTAAGCAATTTGAAAGATAGAACAATAGGAACCATGCAAGGTGAAACAACACAAGAGATTGCACTAGGAAAACCACAATGTCTTCAATTGTATTAGATCATTAAACTGTTGCAACAATTCCACTGTTCTGATACAGTATTTGCTTCAAGAAATTGAATACTACTCTTACTACAAAATACTCTAGCTCCTTGCTGCTCTTACTTATCTCTACTACTTTCTAGTTAACCCCTTACAATGAGGTAGGAATGCCTTTTATAACAAACTCTCAAAACATGTCGGCCCAGCCAAACATTTACAAAATAAAATCAATTGCCAAAACAAGTCGGCCTTAGGAAATCAAAATAAGGCATACATCAAATGCCATCAAGGTCGGCCTTGATACGATCCCCAATGCAGTCTGGTCCAATGCATGCCCCATGATAATAGGGAAGCACAAATCTCAAAAATACGCATTAACTGCCACTTCCCTTATCCTTGCCCTGGGCCAACGACCCTTGGACCCTCAAAAATGTTCCATCCAACTCAGTGACAAGTGGCAAAGGCAAGACCTTAAGTCTGCATTTAATAGAGTCAATCTCCTTCATTGACTATTTAACAGTCCTATCCCAATCCTCCTTGTTGACTTGATATTTGTCAATTAATGCCAGATATGTGGCTGCATCATCCAACTGGTGGGTAGTTATGACACTCTCAGAATCTGGGGCATAAACTTCATGCCACCACTCTTTCAGCTGCTCCAGACTTAGGTATTTTGGGGCTATTTTTCTCCTGTCAGTCATAATTTCAAAGAATGCAATGCAGCCCCCATAGACTCCTATAAGATCACCATCAATCTGTTTCTTCTGTTTCTAAATCTTTTTCATGGCCTTATGCCGAATTTGCAAAGCCTCAAACCATTCCCAGGGCTCATCTAGCCTAGAAGAAGGAAGAATCCCATCTACCGCCAATTGTTCTTTACCATGCGCCATGATGACCCTAGATTTATACAGCAAGAGGTCAAGATCTTCTTTGTCCTGGGACAACATATGCTCCAATAACTCCTTGGCTCAGACTGCATCCTTCCCAACTGAAAGAATTTCCTTGATTGCATTATCTCCTTTTACCTGCACATCCTTCAACCAATCTATTGTAGTTTGAGCAGAGGCTTTCATTTTCTCAATCTCAGAAATAGTTTCCTTAGGTAAGCGACCAGGAGTGGCAGAAGAAGAGGGATGGAGAGATTGCAGAGGCTTCATCACTTCCTCCAAACACTTCCTAAGTCTGTCATTTTCTCTTCTCAGCTCATGCTTGGTCTGGGTCTCCTTTCTCAATCTCCCAATAATCACAGCACTGGACCCTTCATATTCTTCTATATCCTACTCCATGGATGCTGGTCCAAGGTTGATAGTTTGCACATTGTAGTCCTAACCAGTGACCTCTTCTCTTGTCTTGTCTGCGGCAGGAGTGGCAATGTGGATGACCCTGTTGTTCACTCCATCTCTTTCCATCTTGGAGACTACCTTGGCTGCCTTCCTTTTCTTCCCTTTGCCAATTTTTTATAGCATTTCATCCCAATCCAAGGGAGTATCTTCAATTACCACCTATTTCTTCCTTGCAATTTCCTTTTCAAGCCAATCTGGGGCTGCAGGTTCTACCCGGATTTCCTCTGTTCTTGCTTCTTCTTGCTGTTCTGTTGTTTTCTTTTCTTCCTTTTTGGTTATTTTATCCTCCTCCTTCTCAGGGAGCTGCTCACCTTGATCATCTTCCTCAAACTCTACCTCCTGCACCGGTGATGGGGTTCTAATTGAAATATCTTCCTCTTGCTTAGGCGATTCATTTCTTCTGCCGATCTCCAGAGAATCTTCATACATCACTAGAGGAGAAGGATGCTTTTCTACCTCTTTAGCCTTGAGCTCAGCTGCCTCACCAAAGAGTGCCCCCTCCTTGAATGGCTCCGACTCTCCACTGGTTTCATGCTCCTCAAGAATTTCTGGCTCAAGTGCGCTTGGTAGAGGAGAGGCAGCCCTAGATGGCTCTACATTTATCATCCCCGGAGAAAGATCCTTCTTTTGCATTGGCTCCTTAGGGGAGGGAGTCCTTGATCTTCTCATATAGACCTTGGTCTTTCCTCCTCCTGAACTCTCTACATCCACAATAGGAGGCTCATCCTTTGATGTATCCTTCTTCTTTGAACCTCTGGCTATCCTAGCCTTCTTTGGTGGTGGAGGGACATCTTCCTCTACTTTTTCCAACTCTTCCTCATCTGAGGACTTACCAATCTTCAGAGTCCGGCTTCTCTTCTTTCCCTTGGGCTTTCTCTTTGGTTTGAGCTCACTTTCCTTGGGGCCTCTAATTTTTATCTTGAAAGGAGAGCTCTTTTGGGATTTCCTTTTGGGGTCATCTTCCCCGGATTCCTTTGAAGTGGACATAGGGTTGAGATCTCCCATCAAATTGAAGGTACAAGTCACCTTCTCATTCTCCAGCTCCTAAATTTTATGCTTTAACCAAGAAGAGGTAAATTTCATGACCGGGGCCATTAGGTCCTCCAACTCCGTGACCTCATCCTCATTCTAGTTGATATCCCCGATTGACCTGTCCTTCACAGCTTCATAAGCATGATCCTACACCAAGTTTCCATCATCTTCCAGTTGGTCCAGGATCAACTTGACATTGTACTGTCTGATTGCATCAATAGGGAGCCTGGAGTACCTCTTCTTCCTCGCTTCAAAATCATCCTTAATGTTGGCCCAATAGTCCTCTAGGTCACTTTTATGCCTATACTCCCTAGTGGCCTTCTTTTGTGCTTCTCCTGTGATATCAAAGTTCATCCTTTTGGAGTGGAAGGAGAAACCATATGCTGCCAATTCTTCCCCTGCAGTGTGTGCTGATTGGATGGAAGGGCACACCTCTGCTACTCCAATTCTGAGAGGGAAATCTCCACCGAAGCCCGCCTTATGCTTCTCCTTCTTTACAATAGCATCAAATTCACAAATCTGTCTGACAATTTCTAACAGCACAATGTGATCCATAGGATACCGAGGTAACCTATATGGAGCAACCAGACATCCATCAATCTAAATGTAAGTGAAAGTGGGAAATTGAATGAACCATGCCCCATAATTCTTTATCAGCCCTTTGGCTCCATTTGACAATCTCATATGCTCAGCATTCTGGAGCATCCTAGTAATATGCATTGTAAATGCATCATTGACTCTTCTGTAGTCTTCGTGCCCCAGGTGCAACTCCAGATAAATCTCATAGATTATGTTCTATCCAAATATCCCTCGTGGATTCAAACCCCTGTATGGGTAGAATCTTGCTAACACATACATGACATAGGAGGACATGGTGAACTTCTTGGTCTCCAAGATGTTCCTTAGCTGTTTATCAATCTTAGAACTAATGAGCCCTGCCCAATGATAGTCGGAACCCTACTCAATCTTATTGATCACATGAACCATCCAGTTTTCCAACACTCCAGTGGTCTTCAAACCTACCACTCTGCTCAGAAGTGTGATTGCATCGTAGATGTCCGACCTGAACTTGACTCTATGCAACTGCTTGGGTAACTTGGAATAATGTGACTTTGGCTTCTCCAACCAAGAGTTGATCATCTGTTGAGCTTTGGTTGGCTCATTCTCATAATATGTCCTGGCCGTGTCCATGTTCAGAGCACATACCGAAGGCAAATTTGGCATGTCAAAGGCTTGTGCAATAGAAACAGGGTTGAAATTGGCCAAGACTCTTCCTTCTGTGCTGACCACCCTCTGTGTGTCGAAGTCATATTGTCAGGCACATTCAAGTATCAATTCGTAGCACTAGATTTCTAGAGGGAATCCTGCCACATGAACCAAACCGGACTTCATCATCCCTTTTCTTAGGACCGACAGATCCTTCTCTGCTATCCTTTGTTTAAATTCTTCGTATCTCCAAGCTCCCACATTGGTATCAGACACCTCTAACCATACAGAAGATATTTTTCTTTCTGGCAGCTAGCTCTTGATGTCCAATCTTAGTCTTTCTGCCTCGGAGATAGATGACCCCTCTGTGTCACCCTTAGTCTTTCCCGCTGCAACCCTGCTTGACTCGGCCTACATTCACAAAGGACATCATTAGTATTCAATTATTGTGCATATTCCAATCAAGAGATCAACATAAAATCATATAAAGCAATTGAAATCCATCAGAAATTGCCAATCTTTGAAAATCTAGAAAAATGAGACAGTACGGGAAAATCGTGTAAACCAGGAAAATCTAGTCGGGGTGGAATTTCGGAGAAATCCGACCCAGACAGATTCCCGTTGCGAAGTCATCATATGTCACATAAATCGTCAGTATAGCCAAAGAATCATTAGATTATCATGAAATTTATTCATTAGCAACAAGAAATTGGCAATTAGCATTCACTCCATTAATCCTATCTTTGAAAAAATCAAAAAGGATATAGCCTGACAGGAAACCTAAAAAAATCCAGATGGGATGGATTTTTGTGAACAGCTTGAAATGTTACGGAAATCACAACACTCCGTGGGATAAGCCTAAACCAGGAAAATCCGGGTGCACAGAAATTCCACGGACACCACGGGAACCTGACAAACGACGATATGTGAACCATTAATCAAACAATCATGCAATCTTTTCTATTTGGATTCTAATGGTCCCGAAATTGACACTACTCAACAAAATACTGAATGCAAATGGTTTCAAATTCTCAAAGCTCTCAAAGGACGAATTCCCATGGCAGAATGATGATGCCCTAGTTTCGATGAGCAACCACCCACCATGAAAACCAGGGTAAGCTCAAGGTTTGGAAAACTATCCCTAAAGACAAATCCAGATTCCTCTAAGTCCTCACAAATCAGGGGTTGGTTCACTACAGGCGGCAGATTGACAAATCATAAAGAATTCACTATTCTGAGCCGAGCACTGAAAAAACCCTAACCTTACTCAATATGGCAAAATACACACTTAGGGGCACAAAAACTGACCCAGGACATCATCCAAACGAATTCACCTATCATCTAATGAATAAATACAAGCACACACAGAAGGCACGGGTGATGAGGTCTCATGGAAAGATGGGTCAAACCCCAATTTGATAAAACGAACTCGTGACCAAGTATGGGCCGACCCAGAACGACCATCATTTAGCACAAAAAACTCAATCGTCATGCAAAATAAAAAAGAGGGCCCATGATAACCTACCATGGATCAATCCAATCGAAAGCTCAAGGTCGAAGAAGCAGCCACGAAGCAAACGCATCAAGCAATGAAAAACCCCAATCAACACCAAACAATCTACGCGCAAGCAACTCAGGATCAATGCTCAAAGCTCAAATGAAAACTCTCAATCGCCAGAGCAGCAAGCAAACAAATGATGAAGTTAAAATGATGCCCAAAAGGTCTTAAATCCTTCCCTATATGCGTTTGAGCAAAGGTACCTAGGTCATTAATGAATGACAAGACGCGTCTGACAAATCCAGAAACCCGAGCCCAAGGCGGAATTTCAGAAAATCTTAAGATATGCGGAAATCCGGATGAACACAAATTTCATGGAAATGCAGAAGCCGGGAATATAGCAAAGTTCAGGATTTTAGTGTAGTTCGGGAAAATCCGCCAGAACCGGAAAATCCTGGAGTCAAGCAGAAACTTGATTTCAGAAAATGTAGCGACGAACAGAAAATGAATCAGGGCCTGGAAAAATCCGCCGGAACTGGAAAATCCCGGACTCAAGTGAAAACCCAGATTTTTCCAAAAACTCAAATTTAACCAATTCAAGCCCCAAGGCAAGATCAGAGCCAACGAGACCAACATGTCAAGACCTCAAAAGATAAGTCCAATAAAACCAAAGGTCAAAAGGTATTCAAAATAGGGTCCCTACTCCAAGTGGGGCGTGTGTGCAAAAACTACACAACACTACTACAGACATCAGTTATGTCAAATGTGAAGTTGTTTATGACTCAACTTGTAGATACAGGTAAGTGAAGTTTAGCTGCGGATAGCTGACGAGGATTATTGACCTTTCTAATTGGAGTACTTTGACCACGCATGGTTATACTTGGAGGGGTACATCCAAGGTAAAGATTTCTCATTCGTGTCTTCGGAATGATAGGTATTATAATCCCATTGTCATTTTTCCCAAGTCTCTGGTTTCTATCATAACCCATTGCGAGCATCATTTGAAAACCTTTGCTTTTGTCATCCATTAGTAGGTCAGTTGCTGGTCTATTGTCTTGGTATAGGAGATGAGATGGGTCCTCCTCTATGACTTCTTGGCCGAGATCTCCCCAACTTTTGAAGTTGGGATAGTCTTCAGGAGATTTTTGAGATGTGGAGGCTTTATTTGATTGTGAATGTCCTCGTGATATGGGAGATTGTGGTAACTCTCCTACCACAAAATCATTTTTGGGAATCGAGTAGTTTCTGCAACCATTATCCTAGATGATGAGTTTGATATCAGAGATGGTGGGGATGGTGGGAGTGGCAGGTGTCTTTGTCGCAAAAGTGGATGCGAGAGTGGCGGGATCAATGTACGGTGTTGATGGGCCTTCATCATTTTTGGGAACTTGAGGGATTTTGTAGTATTTTTCCACAAGGTTCTTGCAGTAGGAGAATGGTTCAAGATCTCCATGGATGGTGACCTCTTGTCCTTCATATGTGAATTTGACACATTGATGGAAAGTTGATGCTACCGCTTGCATTGCATGGATCCATGGACATCCTAGGAGAATGTTATAAGGCAAGTCGAGGTCCAGGACCTGACAGATGGTTTCTATGATAGCTGACCCTACTTGAATAGGGATTCTGATTGTGCCTTGGGACACTCTTTCTTGATCATCATATGCTCTAATTGTAATACTCTTTCCTTTGTCGATGGAATCCTCTGAGATTTTTAATTGCTTAATGAGCTTGAGGGAACAAATATTCAAGCCTACACCTCCGTCCACCAAGACTCGCTTGACTTTACTTTTCTACACTAAGACCTCTAAGTGGAGTGCATGGTTATGGGATGGTTGAGCGGGAAAGTCCTGATCAGAGAATGTAAGGAGGTTTGGAGTGATGATGTTTCCGACCATAGCTTGGAACTGTTCTGCATCAAGATCTGTGGGGATAGTGGATGAAGCCAACGCTTCCTCAAGGATTTTCTTGTGGGCGGCTGAGATTTTTAATAAATCCATGATGGAGATTTGTGTTGGCGTTGTCTTTAGCTGATCAAGGACATTGTAACCATTGGAAACAGATCTGGGTGTGGGTACTCTGTTTGGCTGGGATGATCCTGCAATAGTAATTTTTTTGCCTCTTGTGGTGACTCCACAATCGGCATGGGCTCCTTTGATGGTGATGGTGGTGTAGTAGTCATCCAAGGATGCAACGACATGGTCATACACATGATTCACATTCTTGAAGGTGTCTTTCCCCTTATCAATATTATTGTTCCCTCTATTGATATGGTTAGGAATTAGATTCATGTATAT
>VDFB02000017.1:97113572-97135308 GCA_007258455.2 Sequoia sempervirens | reverse complement strand
AATCAATCAATCAACATTGTAGCTCAAGAAATGGAAATATCTAATCTTAAATTAGTCAAAACACTCATGGAATACTGAAATCATGCAATATCAAATCATCCATTTCTACTATTTCCTCACGTTCAGAAAGTTTTTGGGGATTTCCATCTAAAACAAAAACTATAAAATTTGGCATAGCTTTCATTCTTTTATGCATTCCTGGGTAAACAAGAGGGCGATGGAAATTCAACGATTTCTGAGAGTGAAGGAATTCCACAAGGCACATAAAATCCTTAAAAGTCTTGATTTTCACGGTTTTGCCCAAATTGATCAAATGATCACAAATTTGGGGATTTGGGCTCAAATTTTGTTCATTTCAAATCGTTCAGCCATGGTCGAAACTTGTAATTCATTCAAGCACAATTTGATTGGTACTAGAAAGAAATTCAAAGATCATAACCCTAGAGTTCTGCCATGGACAAAAATCCCAGCTTTGATTCACTCATTCATTTAATTAAAACATAATAAATACTTCCAAAGCCTTCAAAAGCAAATGACTATTAGATGCAAATGGGAAATAGCTACTCAGATCATCAATTTATCAAACACAAGGAACACTAGATCGATTGCACCAAATTTCCATTACGTATAGGATCAAATTCGAAGGCCGAATCTAGGAATGACTTATATTGTCAATTCAATAAATGGTTTTGACCTCAATGATCAGGGGAGGTATCAAAATGAAAAGTGGAAGACCCTAGTTTAATCACAAAACTCCAAAAAAAAACTCAGAAATCCAAGCACAGAATGCACACAACACAATAAAACCACACATACTCATTAATCAAGAGCAAAGGAATCATGTACATACCATTGGCAAAGCAAAATTTAGGAGGGAAACTATTGGTAGCAAGCTTCAAATTCCACATAGATGCAAACGAAACCAAGGAAATTCCATCAAAACCCATAATTCACCACTCCAACAATCAAGCTCACACACAAATCTCAAGACCAAGCTCTCTCAAATTCGATGTGAGATAAATAATACCAACTCACCAATATAAAATATCTCAAAATTATATTAAATGGAAGTTGCAAGATTCATACAATAGGTATAAATGAAGTGAAATGACAACTTAAGACATACTTCAGGGATCTAAGGGAGTAATGAAAGTCAGGGATTATAGAGACCTAGGGAAGTTTAGAGAATTCCGCCAGACATGGAATTCTGCAAAGTGCTGAAATCTATGGGATATAACATTAAGCAATAACCTTCAGACATCCAAGACACTGACATAAATCAAAGATTTCCACCCAGAGAGGAAATAGTCGAAACCCAGGAAAAACCTAAAATTCACCTTTAACTAAGTATTTTTCCCATTTTCACAATTTTGAACTTTGAACGCAACTTCTAAGGATTGATTCATGACCATCAAATATCAAGAGGGAACCCTAAAAGAGAAAGTTCATCAATGCACATGGGTGATTCAAGACATAGACTGAGGGAATTATCCCTTAGGGGGATGAAGTTAGAACCCTACGAGAAAAACAAGCGAAAAGCAAAGCAAAGCAAAGAGGGTCCCTTCTTTCAGCAGAGCATGTGTGCAAAAAATGCACAACATAACATCCTTAAAACAATACCAATCTCCCTAGTTGTGACCAATAGGTCCATTGAAATAATTGGGTATGAGGAAATTCTTAATCTCATCAAACAATGCATAATCACAAGGATGATTAAAGAATCTGTACAATGGTTTAACAAAGTATTCTTCACAATGCACAAAACTCAAATTGGAAAACCTATTATCCCAAATAGCAGACCATAACTAAATTGGTAACATTTTACCCTCCCTATCAAATTTTTTAATCCTTAACTCTTCTGGCCACAACCCCAAATCTTGTCCATAATACATTGCTATATGCATAAAAACATAATAATGTTTGAAATTTGGAACAGGAGATCCATTTTTATTGCCATTAGCCCTGAGTCAATTCCTTTGAAAATGTATGAAGCATAATCAAAGGGTCTGGCATTGTGATATTGAACATCAACTGCAATTACCATTGGTACAATTGACATAAGCTCAGGGGCTTCCGTCCCCAACACTTGTCCTATTGAGAAGTATGTATATTTAAAATAGGGCTCGAATAAGTCTATATGAAATGGAGGCATGTCATTGTCATCCAGTGGAACCATATTTCCCTCCTTCTTAGGTCTATGCAATGGTAATCTCCAACCTCTATATGTGGTATCCATTCTCCATAATTCTTTCTCTAAATTCTCATGCATAATAGCTTCATCACATGTGCCTTTTAGATTAAAAACTTTACTAATTGCAGCTTCTGACTCATGTATGAAAGGCTTGCCCAATGAATTGTAGACAACTTTGGGTGTTGGATTGTAATGGGTAGCTAAGAGTTTCAGTAGTTCCACATCCACGAACACATTTGGGACAACTAATTTCCCTAGGTTAAATTTCCAAGGATTGCACACCGTCTCAAACCTATCCCTCTAATGATAGTGGAACGTAAATATTTCATACCCCTAAATTGAAGTCCACACATCCCCTATGTGTTTTCACTTGTCCTCAAATTTCTCCACATCTTCCCTAAGTTATATAAAATGCTTAGCTTTAGGTCTTGAGCCAGGTAGTTGGTCAATAAGATCTTGAATCAACTTCCTTTCAATTTTTTTTGATTCATCCCTAGTCTCAGTATTTTGCTTCTTTCCCCTAGGATGACTACCCTCACCCTGCCTTTTTATTCCTTTTGATATTCCAGAGCTCGAACCTTCCATTTTATTTTATCAAATTGGCAAAATTGAAATACGGATGCAAAAAATTCACAAGCTTACTTGAAAACATCCTGTTGCACAAAATTCTCTAGCTCTTGTCTGTTCTCCCGTTCCTTTCACCACCAATTCTACAAATTTTCCTTAAATATTCTTCTTTGATTTAGATGATCATCTATACAATGTGTATTCATGAAGCCATTAATGTCTAGCTCTAAGCACAAGTGTAGCAAGTTTTTCAAATTCCTCATTATCAGATCAAATTATCATATCGGCATGACATTTTAAACTCTGGATGATCTATATGTTTGAATCAAGTCAAATGTTCATTAGGCACCTTATATAGTCGAAGAAACCAAATATCACTCCTACCAATGAACTTTTGATCCATTTTCATTTCATATCTACGAGAGAATAAGTATCACTAAAAGATTTGAAAGCTACTTTGATGTTATAAGTCTCCCCTATGTATTGTCTTCCTCCTTCAAATGAATCAGAAAGACTCTCTTCGATGCTACTTTCATCGGTGTGACATATGGATTCGGCAAGACATTTGAAACTTATTCTAATAGCGCATGTCTCCCTGACATGTTTCTTTATGCTTCATTGGTGATACAAAGTGGGCATCTTACTGATAAAATTCCATCGACATGACATATATGCTTGGGCTAACTTGAAAATCTCACTCTGATAGCATTTTTCTTGCCCATACCCTTTTCATCATGAAACAACAAGCCTTGTCTTCCCCGAATATGTATCCTCTTATCGATGTGACGATTTTGACCTTTCATTGATATGCCAGAAATATCTAAATTGAAAGGTTATAGCTTATGGGTCAAAGAGACAAAGACCTACTCATGCCGATATGATTACTTATTTAGAAGCTCTTGCTCAATGATGATCAGAGGGATTTTTGTGTGTCAAAAGATCAAATCTGATGGGATTATTTGGGTAATATGATATATGGAATTAATTAAAGCAATTTTGCACTCAAAATGCAGCCGTCTTTTGGAGTTTATAAATCTAAGCTACTATAAAATTTTCAAAATTTTATAGTCCCAACATACCGCTTTAAAATTTCAGACTTATATAGGGATCCTTTAATTAATTGAGCTTAATTTTCCTTAATTGGCCCCTTTAATTCAAATCCAAGCCTAATTAATTGCATTTTCCAAAGAGGAAAACCCAACATTCATTAATGCCTAAACACAACACTTCTCATTGAGCAATGTGTGTCCTAGGTGAGTGATCTAGAACCCATTTTCCCATGGCTGAATAGGTCCTCACTTAGACCTAGGACATTCATTTAAATTATGTTTTTGGTGGTCTTTTAACATATTCAAATCCATATTCATATGTTGGCTTGTGTTATTTGAATTTCAAGAAATTAAAGTTATATATCTATAAATATAAGGTCATTTCACTAATTTTCACCTAGCAATTTTGATCTAAGCAATCTAAGAGTTCTCAAGCAATATAGAGCACTTTCACAAGAGAATTTCAAGAAAAATTCAAGGCATTCAAGAGTGGATTTATTGAAGAATTATTGCAGCAATCAACATCCAATTGCCTTATCAATGTATTCTTGCATCATGTATGTTTTTGGAGCTAATATGATGATGTAGGTTTTATGATCCATTCAGGCATTCAAAGCATTCTTTCAAGTCAAGATTCAAGATAAAGATCCACATCCATTAAATCCATTTCATGCAAGTTGCAGGTCTACATTCCAAGGTTCATTCAAGGGTTTGGTGAGTTGTGGCATACAATTGTTCATTCATCATTCCTTTCATGTTTCATTTCAAGGTTTAATTACCAAAATGGGGTTTGACCAAGGAAAACCCCCATTCACCAAAAAAAAAAAAAAATCCCTCTTAATCATTTTTGTTTGTAGATTTAGGTGGAAGAAATCTTGAAAACCTCTTGAAGAGAAAAATTGGAGAACTTGTCAAAGTTGTAAAATTTGTCAAAAAAATTGTCATCTCATGGAAACTCATCTACATAATTTATTTCTAGCTTTCCAAACTTGAAGCCTAAGAAAATTGAGAGATTTAGATCTCTGTAGTAGAGGCTCTTAAAATTTGTAGAAAAACCCTAACTCAGGACCCATTCACCCCTAGGTGAATGAGTCCTAGATCAGCTTTTGCGAAGTACTTTTGGTGACCGATACACATTACCTTACCCTTCTCTAATCTATGATCTTATTTTTGGTTCTACTTATTTTGAGTTGAATATTCAAGATCCAAGTTGTAGATTACATTTTGGAGTTAGTTTTCTATTTATAATCATTCTCCCTACTAATGGGTGTTTTATGCATTTCTCAACATAGGTAATGCATAGGTGCATCACCTCTCTTGAAAGGTAATCTTCAGCAAGTTATTGAAAATCACCCCAAGGTCTCTCGGGTGTCAAGTCATGACTTGCATAGAATTTCTTAGTTGGTTTAATGTGATTTTGCTGGTAATTGTTATGCCTTGCATAACCACCCCATTTTATTTTGGAACAAAATGGGTCCCACCTTCTCTTTTTTCTTTCGTTTCCTTTGTTTATTGGCTTTTTTCTTGGGATTTTTCCTTCGTTTTTCTCCTGGGTTTGTATTTTGTTTCATCATATTTTCGTTGTCTTAGCTTGAGTTGGTTTTCTTCTTGTTAAAATTCAAGGCATAATGAACAATAGTGTATTTTATATGCTTTGAGGACTAATGGAGGCATTTTTTTTGTAGGATTGAATCATGCACATGATGATATTTCTCAAGGAGCTCAGTTGGAAAGTATCCCCCATCCAATTTGGCATAAAATTCCTCTAAGAGGAAAGTCGACAAGACCCTGCAGTTGTCTTGCCGACTAGCATATCGTTCTATTCATTTGAAGCTCACTGGTCATCCAAATAGTCCTGTCGCTGTGGGTTTTTATGTGTCTCGCTAAAGGGAGTTGCACTCGGCGAATGGTTTTTAGCGTCGGCAAGAAGTCTCACCAACAAGGTGGACTCTTAGCAAAATGAAGCGACATCGGAATAGCGGTTTGGGCTCGCTGAGGAGTCTCAGTGATTGAGTGATATCTCACTAAAGGATTACTTCAGAGCAGAGTTGTGCTTTCGGTGGGATGTCCTACCGACTATGGGAGGTCACACCGAAGAAGGATGTCATGAGGGGATCTTGCTAGGAAAGATTTACTTTCGGCACAAAGTCTCGGCGACTAGGTAATGTCCAACCGAAAGATGTTTCCTTTAGGGTGGAGTTGTGTTTTCACCAAAAGGTCTCGATGACAAGGCTAAATCTTGCCAAAATAGGGTATGGGCCCGGAGAAATTTTTCACTCGGCGAAAGGTGATAGGGAAGGAAGCTTGTCTTCCCGAAGTGAAATGAGATCGCCAAAAGATAATGCCTTCAGCGAAAGGTCTCGCCGACATGGAAGAAGTCTCACTGAAGAAGGATGTCATCGGGGAAACAAGGTCCTACTCACTATGATCTCCTACCGAATGAGTAAGGTCTCCCCGAAGTAAAGTAGCCCTTGGTCAAAGGGGCAAACTTCGCTAAGGTGTCTCGGCAAAAGAAGAAAGTCTCACCGACATCAGATAATATCAGTGTAACATCTCTCCAACAAATGGAGATCTCCCCAATCGTTGTGTAAGACTAGCATCACCAAAGGATGAAGAGCTCGACATAATCTCTTGCCGACCTGGGGGAGTCTTACCGAAAGTTTCGAGCTTGGCGAATAATTTTTCCTTCGGCAGGATGTCTAGACGATTGGCATATGTCTCGCCAAAGGGTGTGGCTTCGGTGAAACATAATGAGATCGCGGGGATGTCCTATCGATATGGGATTGTCTCACTGACAGGGAGGATATCGCTATAACTCTTTCCACCCAACAAAATGTCTCACCAATTGAAGGAGGTCTTGCGACAATGGGTAGCATGGGCAAGAAGTCTCACTGACAAGGTGAACTCTTTCCGAAATGACACGGCATCAAGTGGAGGATTTGTGTTTGGCATGAGGTTTGGCCGAAAGAGAAAAAATTTTCCGAAAGGCGATTCTCCCTTTGGTGTAATGTTTGGAGCTCGGTGTAAGGTCTTGCTGACAAGGCAGAGCCTCACCAAAATGAAATGAGCCCGAGGAGAATGAATGTTCTTAGTGAAAGGTCTCACTGACCAAGCAGGCTCTTGCCGACCAAGCAGGCTCTCACCGAAAAGGATTTGAGCTCAGGGAGATCTCACCGAGAGGTATTGCCTTCGACAAAAGGATTCACCAAAGGGGAAAGGTTTTGTTGAAACAAAAGGGGGCTTAAGCTTAGGGAATAAGGATAAGCTCGGAGAAGCTCTAAGTGGATGATTAGGGCTCAGGGAGATGTCTTCCCGAGTGTGATGGTCTCGCCAAGATGGAGGGACTTTGGGGTAGCATCTTGCCGACCTTCTGATGTCTTGCCGAATGTAGGTGTGCTCACCAAAGAAAGAAATTCTTGCTAAGAGGTCTTGCCAAGGGAATGTTGTCTTGCCGATAGGTTTTGTGGTATCGATATGACTTCTACAACTCACTAAAACATTTCCCCGACTATCACTTGCTACGCCGATAGCTGCTAAGAGAGGTATTATCACATCGGGGAGACACGATTAGTGTCCCACTAACATGTGATTCTATTCGAACCACTTTTGACCACCTAGAAATATGGCGTGGCCTATGGCCCTCCAATTAGAAGAGGCTAAAGGAATGCCCCATTGGCCCTTTGACTGACTACCCCTATGAATAAGTTTGAAAGAATGCAAAGGACATGGACTCATTCAGAGATCAAGGTGATGGATCGACTCAGGAATGATGGTGCTCAGATCTAAAGGGAGGCCCGATGTTGCTTCCAGAGATGGTCAATGTGCAGAAGGATCTAGAGCGGTGAGAAAGGAAAAATAGAGGAAGAAACTACGAGTCACAAGGATAGTTGTGAGTTCTGTTAGAAAAAGGTAGATCGGTATTAATGGTGATGCTTTGGAGCATTCAAAGCAACTATGCAAGGGAGATCGAGGATGGACACGGAGGTCGGAAGTAAATGTTGTAGCTGTAAAAGATCTACAGATCATCCCCAAAATAATATTTCACCAACATGGACAGCAAGGATGCAATTCAAGGTAGCATTAACTATATTCAAAATATCTGAGGGCCAACCCTCCTGCAACCAAGTGAGATATTTTGTAAACCCTAAAATTAGGGGCTAGCACATTCTTTTGATACATGATGTATATATGGCATTCTTGCCTCTTTGTAAAGGGTTAGAAGAAGTTAGCAAAAATATAGGAGATAATAGAATAGACAGGTCTAGAAATAGATTCTTAAGAATAGGAATTTTAGAAAAGATAGAGGGGACAGAACTGCATCCTAATTCTCTGTAATAGGAGCTTCTTTTTCCTTCTTAGTTAGGAGTTAGATTCAATAGAATTCAATAATGTATCTTTTCAGTCTTCTTAGTATATATGGAAACAATTCAGAGTCATGGATTTTTTGTACACTGGTGATTGTGCCATATTTGTAAATGTTGCTTATTTGTTTCACTAGTAGTAGAAGCAACCAGATAAAAATATACTTCATGTTGTGTTCCAGAATGGTGTTTGTCTTGACTTAATCATTTGATTCAAGAAGTTTTCAAGGAATGAAGTTTGATTTGATGTTTTTTTAAATGGTAACTTGCAATCTGTTATTGAAATTATCACTATGAATGAATGAAGTTGTGTGTTAATCACAAGTTAATTTTGTTTTGTAGTTTTAGTTAGGAATTCCTTGAAAGGTAATGAGTCTGGTTAAGTTGGATGAATTAACATTATTTTCTGTTCCAAAGCTCTGATCTATCTTTTTCTATTTCTTTAAAAACCCTAGTTAGAGTAGGTTTAAATTTTATGTTTGATCTCAGAACAATCTAGAAGCTCAACACCAGCAGGCCCCTTGAACATTACTGATACATTGACCACTGAGCAACATCAGCATAGTTGAGAACCAACTACAAAGACCTTGGGAGCTAAGATATCCATGTGATTATCTTTCTCTTTTAGGAGAAACAGAGTAGCAATATTCTATTTACACGTTGTTGTTCCATCGGGCACGTCAACAGATCTAGCACTAGAAGGAGGGCCTAGAAGGGAAAACTAGATAAAACTAGGTTTTCCTCCCCAGAAAGGCCCCATAGAGTTCTTCGATTAGCTGAAAATCCATCACCTTTGATAGAACTCAAAACCCCAACAAGACACAAGGTTCACAAAACTGGGGCAACCATCATACCACCCTTGTCAGCTCCGCTCACTCCACCAAGCTTTTCACCAATACCCCAGTGGATAGCTATCAATCCACCACCACATCCATCTCAATTGTCATCATAGTTGGTTCGACCCATCTATCAACTGGCTCAACCACCACCCCCACCAATGGCGTTCTTTCAGAATAATCCCTCTCCATTGGGGACTATTCCTAGAGGTTTTCATGATATGCCTAAGAACCCTGAGAAATTATGCCCCAAGTACATTCATGGCGAATCAAGGAGTGTTGAAGAGCACATACAAGCTTTTAAGGATGATATTACTAGAGCTCAGATATCTCACCATGATGTATTTTGTAGGTTCTTCCCTTACTCCTTAGGGGATATGGCATACAATTGGTACCTTAATCTTCCTCAGTGTTCTATTCTGAGTTGGACAGACATGGAGAATGCTTTTATTAATCAATTCAGAATCCATGTGGATCCTGCCATTTTGTTCCACCAATTTGCTACTATCAAGAAGGAGCCAGGTGAACCTTTTCCTTTGTTTAATACCAGGTTCCAATGAATGTATAGGAGATTGCAAGACCCCTATCTAGTTGTTGAAGATAGTGCCATTCAAGCTTACTTTAGAGTTATAGACCCCTTGCTTGGCTTGTTCCTGCAAAGGACTTATCAACCAGCTGATATTGATTCTCTATCCAAATTTTATCATTTGGATATCAAACTGCAACAAAAAAATAGTTCTCAAAAAGGAAGTCTGGGAGGAGGTTTCCCTTCAATAGGATATCAGATGCATAGCCCAACCCCTCTATTCAATACTATCCCATGGATGTCTTCTTCCCATTACAGGCCTATGTCTGAATTGCAAACTCAACCACTTGTTCCATTCTTTGCTAATGGAACTCTTGACTTCTTCCAACAACCACAAGTTCCTCAAAGTTCCCATGGTCATCATAACCAAATTGGAACACCGAATCATGGTGGTCAGCCACCTGTTGCTAAGACTGGGGAAAGTGAAAAGACAATTCAACTTACAAATGAGGTAGAAACCTTGAAGAAAATGTTTTCCCAAGTCACAAATGACATGACTCAGCTTAGACTGAACCCTTCCCAAAACCAAGGTAATTATCCTAATCAGAGCAATAACAATCAGGGTAATTATTAGAATCATAACAATTACAACCAAAGAGGTTACCAAGGCTATCAAAATCAAAATAGAGGATATAACCAAATGCCAAATAGAAACCGACAATGGAATACAAGGCCCAATAATGGTGGAGTTTCTCACAACTATCAAGCTAGTGAGGATAGGTCACATACTGCAACTGTGGTTGACCCAAATTTTATGACTAATTGGTGCAGGTTGCATGATACTACCACTCACTCTGAGGTAAATTTCCCCGAAATAGAGAAAGTTGTTAAGATGGCATAGGAAAATGCCCAAACCTTCCAAGGGAATTCAAATAAAGAAGGCGGCTCAGTAGATACAACTATGACATATGATCTCTTTGAGGAAGAACCTTCATTCCCAATGCAAAGTGAGCATGAAACTAAGGAAGATTCATATGATGCCCAAGCTTTTCAGACAAAAGGAGGACACTTCCTAAGAAATTAGGATAAGGGCCCATTCACTACATCAGCACCACCTAATCACATGGTGCCTCTGAATCAAAGTGTTGATAACAACCCTCCTCCACCAAATGGGCCACCTAACTTCCACAATAGAGGTAATTCACTTGGGGTTGTCAAAAGTAATTCAAGTTATAATACCAAATTTGATATTGTTTCTGAGATGTAGAAACATAAAACCTCTTTGTCATACTTCGACATCCTAAAGTGGTGCCCTGCTCAACGAGAGATTGTGTTGAAAGCTTTAGAGCATGCTGATAAATTAAAAGGGAAGAACAAGATGGCACCTGCCACGGACATGAACATAGCCTTGTACAAAAGCAAGGTAGGTACTCCACCATTTCTTTTGAGTTTAAGAATTTGTGGGAAGAACCTACATAACTGTCTGTTAGATTCAAGGGCCTCTGGCAATGTTATGCTATTCTCCATATGGAAGAAATTGGGATTGAACCCTATCCAAACAAACAAGAAGGTCATCCAACTTGACAAGACAAAGGTTAATGTAGTGGGAGAGTTGAGAAACATACATGTGCAAGTAGGGTCAGACCCTAGGGTTCAAACCAACATAGGCATTCAAGTAGCAGACATTCCTGAGACCTATGGTATGATGTTGAGCAGATATTTGATGAAAGGTAAAGGGGGATATCTCTCCCTCAACTTTTCACTTATGTGGTTACCATGGAGGGGAGTGCCTACACAGATTAGGATTGAAAGTGAACCTCGCCTCAAGCATGTCATCACTGAGTATGATTTCCCCAATGAGGTAGCTTACTTTGAAACCGGGATAGGGGTTTATAAAAGGGATGAAATTTCAACCTTTTCTGTTCTTGATCCTAAAGAACTTCCAATACCAAGATTCCCTGGTTCTATGATTAATGAAAACCAACAAGCATTGATCAAGAAGCTACAACAGGATCAACAGGTCTTGGGGGAAGATACTGATCTACGAAGTCTTCTACTCCCTAATTGGTACAAGGTTCATTACCAAAATCATTTTGAATTGACTTTCCAACCCCGCATTGACATTTTAAATCATGTTTCCCAAGTTGAGAAAGCTAGCTTAAGTCACCCTGAGACCATTGCAAATCACTTCTCATTTGAAGTCAAGGAAGCAATAATGTTAACTAGGGATAAGATACCTTGAAAGGAAGTTCCTTCTCAAACTGAACCTACCCTAGACACATTTCTGAATCAGCATATTGATGAGAAGCAACCCCAAGGTTTGTTTGACACCCTGCACTCGCGAATATACCAAAACCCAAGGGGTGAACCAAAGGCACAAGTGACTGTCAGAAGGATAGCCATAGGTTATATGATATATCTATGTAGAAATTGGAAATTACACCTAAGGAACCAGTTGAGTACCCATTCCCTATATCTAATGCAAAAGATCAAGTAGCCCCACTGTTGGTTCATTCTATCCAAATGTCCACAATAGCCCCCCAAGGACCAACCTCAACTCACGATCAGTTATAGACCCTCATGTTTGATGGATCTAAGTCCAAAACAGGTTGTGGTGTTGGGATTGAGTTAACCAACTTGAAAGGAAAAACTTTCCTTGCTTCTTATAGGTTGCAATTTGGATGCACTAACAACACAACAGAATATGAAGCTCTGGCACGGGGACTGATGTTTGCACGTAAGAAGAAAGTTATAGCCTTGATGGTCAAGGGAAACTTAGAAATAGTTATTAGGCAAGTGTGCAGCCAATAAACATGTCACAATAAAATGTTGGTAGCATATATGAATCGGGTATGAAACCTAATTCAAGATTTTGATGCTTTTGGGATTAGTTTAATCCCTAGACAAGAGAATCAAATAGCTGATTCATTAGTTGTTGCTGCAAGTACCCTGGAACCTATGCAAGGCTCCAAGCTTAAGAAATTCTCAGTGGAATTAATTTCCACCCCTGTAGTTCGTGATAATGTCAGGGACTTTCAATTCTTTGATGATGACCGACATATTCTTGCTTTTCTAGCAAGCTTAGATGTTTTTCAAGGATAGATCATTGATGAGTCCAACAGGGATCAAGGAGATTAGAACCTTGAAGATTGTGATACAAAAGGGGTCCTCAATTTAAAAGGAAATAGCATTCCTAAGAGAATGGTGGCTTTGGAAAGAATTTTTGACTCAGACCCAAGGGCTTGAGAGAAGATATCAGCTAAAGATAAAGGAGGAAAATATGAAACTATTAACCTAGTTGATTTTGGCCCTGAAAGGAATGTCTACATAGGGAAAGCCTGCCTTGAAGTAATCAAAAAAGACATATTGATGGCACTGAAGAAATATATTGCTGCAATATCCTGAGGATATGAATATCTAAAGACATTTGATGCTTTTGTGATGACTCATACTATCCCTTTGAAGCCCAAAGCTAAGCAATTTCGATAGAAACAATGCCCTCTCAATGCCCTGATTGAACCACTGATCCTTAAAGAAGTTCAAAAATTTCTTTCTGCAAGGATAATCTTCCTAGTACACCATTCAACATGGGTGGCTAACTTAGTTCCATTCCATAAGAAAAACAGAGAGATCAGGCTATGTGTAGACTTCAAAAATCTGAATAGAGCTTCAGAAAAAGATAACTACCCACTTCCTTCTTTGGATGAAGTCTTGTAGACTATCAATGTGTCTCAGATGATATCATTCCTGGATGGTTATTCCAGATACAATCAGGTAATGGTTAAATGTGAAGACAAAATGAAGATAACCTTCACTACAAAGTGGGGAACATTTACATACAAAAGGATACCATTTGGTCTGATAAACATTGGAGAAACTTTTCAGTGCACCATCGACATAGAATTCAAGGACTTATTCGATAAATGCATCATTTTTTACATGGAAAACCTGACAGTGTTCTCCAAGGATAGATTGAACCATGCTGCAGACTTAGCCAAAGTTCTTCAAAGATGTATCTAGTATGGCGTCTCCCTGAATTGCAAAAAGTGTGTGTTCAGAGTTTCTGAAGGGAAGCTTTTGAAACACATTATCTCAGAAAGAGGAATATCAATTGACCCAGATCGAGTTGAGTCCATTCTGAAGATCACCAAGCCAGGAAGCAAGAAAGAAATGAGGTCTTTCTTTGGAAAGATCAACTTTGTGAGGAAGTTTATCACGGGCTTTGCGGAAATTGTAAAACCACTAAATGAGATGATGAAGAAAGACGCTAAGATAAAGTGGAGTGATGAGGTGAAGACCACATTTTCATAGGTTAAGTGATCCATTTCAGAAGCTCTAGTTCTCACTAGCCCTAACTACTTAAGGTCGTTCTATATTTACTCTTTTTCCTCTGAGCATTCCTGTGTAGCTGTCCTAACTCAATGAAGAGAAGAGGGAGAAGAGAGGCCAATCACCTTCATGAGCTCTTCATTTAAGAATGTTGAGATCAAATACCCACCTCTTGAGAAACAAGCTTTTGCACTGGTCAGAGCTGTCAAAAATTTTAGACACTACATTCTCTAAAGTTAGATTATTGTTGTAGTCCCTGATGCAGTGATAAAGTCCCTACTCATGTAGAGCAAACTGGGAGAAAGAAGAGGGAAATGGATGGCCATCTTGCAAGATTTCGATCTAGAGATACACCCTATGAAACTTGTCAAAGGCACAGGCCTATCTAAGTCCATGGCGAATGCTGGTGACAACATCATTTGTCAGCAATACACAAGCCAGTCCTTCTCCAATGACCCTTGGTATGCAGATATCGTCAGTTTCATTCTCAACAATCGATGTCCAGAGGGAATGAACACCACTCAAAGGAGAGCACTAAGAATGAAGAGCTCTCATTGTATGCTTAAAGGAGGATTACTCTACCAAAAGAATTTTGAAGCAGTGTACCTACAATGCCTTGATCAGCAAGAGGCCAAGCATGTGATCACAAAATTCCATGGGAAACACGACATAGGTCATGGTTCTGTAGACTCATTGGCACACCAAATCCTCAGATCTGGTTATTACTGTTCATGTGTGTTCAAAGATTCCCATCAGCATGTGAGAACATGTCACATATGTTAGATTTCTATGTCAAATGAATGCCATTCAGCCATGTCACTGTAACCCATCTATGAGGTAAGGCCATTTGCCTAGTGGGCACTGGATTTTATTGGGGTAATTAACCCAAACTCTTGTACAGGACACAAATTTATTTTGACTGCCACTGATTACTGCACAAGATGGATAGAGGCTATACCCTACAAGAACAGTACAATAGAGGTAATGATCAAGTTCCTCACCGAATGCATCACCACTAGGTTTGGGATACCCTTCACTTTGGTATGTGACAATGGCTCTTCCTTCTCTTCAGCTGAGTTTATTTCATGGGCTTACAATCACAAAATTGTTTTAAAGTATTCTTCAAACTATTACCCACAAGGAAATGGAGTTGCAAAATCAACCAACAAGAATCTCTTAGGGGTAATTAAGAAACTGTTAGAAAACAATCCTAGAGACTGGCATACCCAGCTGAGATTTGTATTATGGGCAGATAGAACTAGGATCAAGGTTGCTTTAAAGACCTCACCATTCAAGCTAGTGTATGGGAAAGATCCTGTGTTCCCTATCCACCTCCAAATACCTATCCTTGAGTTCATGCATAAATTCTACTCTAGTGATGATAGGATAGAAGTAAGATTAGTTGCCTTGTTGAAATTAGAAGAGCATGGAGATACCACCTTGCAACAATTCTTTAGACACCAGACTGTTGTCAAGCGATGGTTTGAAAAAAGAGCCAAAATCAAGGCTTTTAGGATATCATACCTTGTGTTGTTATGGGATAAAACTAGTGAAAAGAAGGGCAGTCACCAAAAATTTGACAAGCTCTAGTCGGGTCCCTATCAGATTGTTGAGATCCTACGAGAAATTTTTTTTAGACTGAGTAGTTTAACTGGAGAACCTATTCCCTTGCCTATCAATGGACAGTTTCTTAAGCATTATTTCAAGTCATAAAGCTTACTAATTTTCTGTTCCGCATTTGTTGTTCTTTATGTAAATAATTTGTTTATCTCCTATTTGTAAATAGTTTGTTTTTCTATGTGTGTAAATAGTTCTGCTATCGCTTGTTTGATCTTTCCTTCTGTCCTTTTTATTTCCCTTGTTGTTTGGTTTCTGTCTTGTTTTGTTCTTTGGTGTTCATTTGTTCTTTCCACCTTTAAATAGTGGGTTATTATTTGAAGTGTACTTTGGTTATTAGGAGAGAAGTGGTTTAGATATTTTTAGGTTTTCTGATTGGGTGATTTTTTCCTAAATTCTTTGCTTTATGCCCATTGTCAACATGAGTTGTGGAAAGTCTTGAAAACAAGGTACGAAGTAAGTAACCTTCATTGACTCCCTCTAAATATGTCACAAATCATCAAGATCATCTCCTCTTATAATGGTATATTTGTCCTAAGATGATAGTGTAGTAAGATTTGAGTGAAAAATTCAATCTCCCAAGTGTTGTTATGAGGTCCATGGTAGTTTTCAACCCAGAACAGATGTTAAACATCTGACATATTGAGAAAAAAAATTGAATTAAATAACTGAAACTCTATGAGAAAAAAAAAAAGAAGAGAGAGAGATATTTAAAGAGAAAGAGGACTCAATGAGATGGTGCTCAGGAGTATCTCTACGGGGGGCTATGGGCCTTTATCGGTAGCGGTAGAGCAATATTGTGAGAAAACTAGAGGTATCTGCAATGCGAGGGGCTATGGACTGGCGGTGGTGGAGCAATGTCAAAATGTATTTTCTTGACGAAAGGGAATCAACCATGCTGCGCTCAAAGCACATTGTTATTTGAAGCTTTATAAAGAGTGATGCACAATCAATCGCTACCTATAGGTCCAGGGTAGCCATTGTTGATTTACATTTGAGATTCTAGCTCAGCCTTGGTTGTTAAAAATAACCCAACTAGAGTTGTGATGTTCATAAACTAGAGATTCTGGGTAGCTAAATCTTTCAGTTTCTTGAAAATGGTTAAAAAACCATCTTCGACCGAGTCACCATTTGTTATGCCTTGCATAACCACCCAATTATTCTAGAACAAATGGGTCCCCATCTCTTTTCTTTTCGTTTCCTTTGTTTATTGGCTGGTCTTGGGATTTTCCTTGAACATATGGGTCTATATTTTTGTTTCATCCAGTTTTGGATTCTGTCTCAACTTAGAGTTGGTTTTCTTCTTTATTAAATTAAAGAGCATAATAGAACAGTGTATATTTTGTAATAGCTTTGAGGACTAATAGAGCATTTTGTTTTGCGGGATTGAATGTTTTTATGAGTATTGTGATATTCTCAAAGGGAACTGGTGCCTATTCCGTGCAGGCATTCCTCTAAGAGGAAAGTCGACAAGACATACGTTGTCTTGTTGCATTCGTCCATTATTCATTTGAGCTCAACGAAGGGCCTCTAAATATTCATATTGTTGTGGGTTTTATGTGCAATACGGCGGGAGCTTCCCTCGGCGATGGTTTTTAGTGTCAACAAGACGTCTCACTGACAACGTGGACTCTTAGCGAAATGAAGCAGCATCGGTGTAGCGGTTTGGGCTCGCTGAGGAGTCTCGGTGACCGAGTGATATCTCACCCAAGGATTACTTCGAAGCAGAGTTGTGATTTTGGCGAGATGTCCTGCCAACTATGGGAGGTCATACCGAAGAAGGATGTCATCAGGGGATCTCGTTGGGAAAGATTTACTTTTGGCACAAAGTCTCGGTGAGTCGGTGATGTCCCACCGAAAGATGTTTCCTTTGGGGTGGAGTTGTGGTTTCACCGAAAGGTCTCATTGACAAGGCTGAGTCTTACTGAAATAGGGTATGGGCCCGAAGAAATTTTGCACTCAACAAAATGTCAAGGCGAAGGAAGCTGCTCTCCCCAAAATGAAATGAGATTGCCAAAAGATAATACCTTCGACGAAAGGTCTTGCTGACATGGAAGAAGTCCCGCTGAAGAAGGATGTAATCAGGGAAACAAGGTCCCGCTCGCTATGATCTCCTGTCGAATGAGTAATGTCTCCTAGAAGTAAAGTAAGCCCTCGATGAAAGGGGGAGACTTCGCTGAGGTGTCTTGGAAAAAGAAGAAAGTCTCGTCGACATCAGATAATATCAGTGTAACATCTCGCCGACAAATGGAGATCTACCCGACCATTATGCAAGACTAGCATCACCAAAGGATGAAGACCTCGGCATTATCTCTCGCCGACCCAGGGGAGTCTTATTGAAAGTTTCAAGCTCAGCGAATGATTTTGCCTTCGGCAGGATGTCTGGCCGATTGGCATATGCCTTGCCGAAGGGTGTGCCTTCAGTGAAACATAATGAGCTCACGGGGATTTCCTGTCGATATGGGATTGTCTCACCGATAGGGAGGATATCGCTCTAACTCTTATCGCCTGACAAAACATCTCACCGATCGAAGGAGGTCTTGGTGACAATGAGTAGCATTGGCAAGAAGTCTCACCAACAAGGTGAACTCTTGTTGAAATGACATGGCATCGAGCAGAGGATTTGTGTTCGGCATGAGGTCTGGCTGAAAGAGAAAAGTTTCACCGAAACGGGATTCTCCCTTCGGTGTAATGTTTCGAGCTCGTCGTAAGGTCTTGCAAAAAAGGCGGAGCCTCACCAAAATGAAATCAGCCTGAGGAGAATGAATGTTCTTAGGGAAAGGTCTCGCCGACCAAGCAGGCTCTCGCTGAAAGGGTTTTGAGCTTGGGGAGATCTCGCCGAGAGGTATTTCCTTCCATGAAAGGTTTTTCCGAAGGGGAAAGGTTTTGCCAAAACAGAAGGGGGCTTAAGCTTAGGGAATAAGGATAAGCTCAGAGAAGCTCCAAGCGTATGATTAGGGCTCGGGGAGATGTCTTCCTGAGTGCGATGGTCTTGCCGAGACGGAGGGACTTTGGGGTAGCATCTTGTTGACCTTCTGATGTCTTACCAAATGTGGGTGTGCTCACCAAAGAAAGAAAGGCTCGCTGAGAGGTCTTGCTGAGGGAATGTTTTCTTGCCGATAGGTTTGTTGTATCGATATGACTTATGCAGCTCACTAAAAGGTTTCGCAGACAGTCACTTGTTATTCTGATAGCTGCTAAGAGAGGTATAATCGCATTTGGGAGCATGATTAGTGTCTCACCGACATGTGATTCCATTCGAACCACTTTTGACTGCCTAGAAATCTGGCATGGCCTATGTCCCACCAATCAGAAGAAGCTAAAGGAATGGCCCATTGGCCCTTTGACTAACTACCCCTGTGAAGAAGTTTGGCAGAATGCAAACAACATGGACTCATTCAGAGATCAAGGTGATGGATCGACTCGAGAGTGATAGTGTTCATATCTAAAGGGAGTCCCAATGCTACTTCTAGAGATGGTCAACATGCAGAAGGATCTGGAGGGGTGAGAAAGGCAGAAAAGAGGAAGAAACTACGAGTCACAGGGACAGCTATGAGGTCTGTTGGTGAAAGGAAGATCGGTATTAATGGTAATGCTTTGGAGCATTCAAAGCAGCTATGTAAGGGAGATTGATAATGGACACAGAGGTTGGAAGTAAAGTTTGTAGCTGCAAAAGATATAGAGATCATCCCCAAAATAGTCTTTCACCAACATGGACAGCGAGTCCATGCAATTCAAGGCAGCATTAGCTATATTCAAAAGATTTGAGGGCCAACCCTCCTGCAACCAAGTGAGATATTTTATAAACCCTAAAATTAGGGGCCAGTGCATTCTTTTGATACAATCTGTATATATGGCATTCTTGCCTCTTTGTAAAGGGTTAGAAGAAGTTAGCAGAAATATAGGAGATAATAGAATAGACAGGTCTAGAAATAGATTCTTAAGAATAGGAATTTTAGAAAAGATAGAGGGGACAGAACTGTATCCTGATTCTCTATCATAGGAGCTTCTTTTGCCTTCTTAGTTAGAGTTAGATTTAGCATAAGTCAATAATGTATCTTTTCAGTCTTCTTAGTATAGATGGAAATAATTTAGAGTCATGGATTTTCTGTACACTGGTCATTGTGCCAGATTTGTAAATGTTGCTTATCTGTTTCACTAGTAGTAGAAGCAACCAAATAAAAATCTACTTCATGTTGTGTTCTAGAATGGTGTTTGTCTTGACTTAATCATTTGATTCGAGAAGTTTTCAAGGAATAAAGTTTGATTTGATGTTTTGTTTAAATGGTAACATGCAATCTGTTATTGAAATTAGCATTGTGAATGAATGAAGCTATGTGTTAATCACAAGTTAATTTTGTTCTGCAGTTTTAGTTAGGAATTCCCTGAAAGATAACAAGTCTGGTTATGTTGCATGAATTAACATTCTTTTATGTTCCAAAGCTTTGATCTATCTTTTTATGTTTGTTTAAAAACCCTAGTTAGAGTAGGTTTAAATTTTATGTTTGATCTCAGAACAATCCAGAAGCTCAACACCAGCAGGCCCCTTGAACATTACTGATACATTGACCACTGAGCAACATCAGCACAGTTGAGAACCAACTACAAAGACCTTGGGAGCTAAGATATCCATGTGATTATCTTTCTCTTTCAGGAGAAACAGAGTAGCAATATTCTATTTACATGTTGTTGTACCATCAGGCACATCAATAGTAATCATAGGGCAGACTTACAGAGTTAGACTGGACAGAAGTTGGACTTCAAAATGGACTTCCTGAGATGGAGAAGTTAGTGTGCAATTGTTGCAAGTTCAAATAACAATCTTAAACTCCTATTTCAACTTAGGATTTGACTTTACAATGTGCGATGAACCTTAGAATAGGTTATTTATAATAAAAAAGAGAAAAGGGGAAGGGAAGAGAATAAGTTCCTGGATCTAAAACTAGTAGTGAACAATGATCATGAAGGACCCTACTACAGACAACCTTCTTAAAAGTGAATTTTTATTAACCAAATTACCTCACAGCATCATGAAATTAGTGCAAACTTCTAAGGACTGCTTATATTCAACCATTCATTCACCATAGGCATCAATAAAAGATATAAGTTTAGGGCGACTTTAATTTCATGTCCAAACTAACTTTATACAACCATTTATCATCAATAAATATTAAAAAGTATGGACAAGGAAGGTTTCTAGCACACAACAAAATTCTTCAAAACCAATGAACAACATTAACTAATCTACTAAAGCAAGCTAAAATATGTAGAACAACAAAGTAAATCTACTCAAATTAACTAACTATGGGAGAAGAACCATGTAACATGCAACTAAAACTCAAGAATTCACCAAAAGCCAATGAGATTCTATTAAAATTTTAGCGGCATTCTGTTACAACAACTCAACTCTCTCTTGAAAATGAGAGGAGACCCCCTATTATAGTGTCCAAAAAGAAAAAATGAATGGCCAAGATTGATTTTCATTGTGTGGCCAAGATTCACTACAAACTAGGGTTTCACCTACCCCCAAATATATTACAATTTTAAAATTTCATCATTGTCATTTTCCCTATTTTGTCCTCTTGTGGCAGCACTATAGCTCTTTGTCTTTTGTTTATTTTCTTTTTTTGTAGCTACAAAGCAAGGAATTCTTCATCAACCATAGGAATTCCTTCATTCCTCTTTAAAGTGGCATACTCCACAAACTTGTCAATCAATCCCCAGAGCTTATCCCACTCCAATATATCTGATTGGATCACCTAGAAGTTAAATTTTTCGGATTTATTTGTGAGGTCATCCCATTCCATGTCATATTTCTACGCATTTTTAATCACCTGGTCAGATTGAGCAAAGACTCAAGCAGAAAAAACCATGAAATCTGGTGTTAGTGTATTCATGGTCCCATTCTCCATTTTCTTGTGTAAGTAGGGCTTTATCTTTTCTGGATCTAACTTGACGATAGGCACATCAAAGTCCATCATCAGCCTTATGTATTCTTCACACGCAACCCAAACTTCCTTGATCCAATCAATCTCAAGCTCCACCTCATGGAGCACTTGTTCTAACGCCTCCCTTATGTGGTCAACGCTCAGTTTCCACATCTCCATGAGCCAATGATCGCCTTTTACCAAAGCAAACTCCTTTTTCAGGATCCATCAGGTACCTTGAGGATAGCCTCAAGCTTGGGGTACGTGATCCTCTATAACTTGGGGAATTTGGTGCAGAATTTCCTTATTCCCTCTAGCACTTTCTACAAATCC